>JAJLTL010000071.1:0-59270 GCA_030568135.1 Vanderwaltozyma yarrowii
TTAATTCCGTAGGTAATGAGGACCCTCCGACCGAAGAATACTCATCACCTCAACATCAACTATCCGCAGTTTTGAAACTTAATATGTTGATGCCTCGTAAAGGGGAGTGATAAAAGATTATTAGTTAATTTTAACTATTATGTATGAATTGTAAGATCTAGATGAATATTCTAGATATCAGCAATTGTAGTACAGAATAAGGTGCATAACAATTGAAGAAACAGGGACAATTTTGGTGGAATTCCTATTATTAAACAATCCAAGATGTCACTTCCATTGAAGCCATTATCAATTGATTCGAATAGTAAAAAACTAGATTCCAAACAAAAGAGATACATTAGCACCGTTACAAAAGCCCTAGATCATTTTGACGCTGTTACAGAATGGGCAGACTATATCGCAAGTTTAGGAAAGCTTCTGAAGGCATTACAAAGTTGGATACCTAATGATGAAAAAATTAAATACTACGTTCCATTACCATATCAAGTTAGTAGGAGATTATCTTCATCTTTATCCCAGAATCTTCCAGCAGGTGTACATCAAAAGACATTAGAAGTGTATACATATATTTTCGAAAAAATTGGGTCCACATCTTTAGCGACTGAAATTAATATTTGGATTAGAGGTATATTACCTTTAATGGCATATGCTTCCATGTCAGTAAAAGCACCATTGATTGAATTATATGATAAATATATAATAAGACTACCTTCTTCATCATTAAAGTTAATTATAAAGCCACTGTTGGCAAGTTTGTTACCAGGTATTGATGATGAAAGTAGTGAATACCAATCACTCATATTTACTCTAATAGGTAATTTGAAGACATATTTAAACGATGATTCTTTATTTTGGCAATCATTTTATTTGATTGTTATATTGAATAAAGAAAGACGTCTAGGTGCTCTAGTTTGGCTTACAAAGGAATTTCCAACGTTTAATGTTAGTATTGATTTAGATTCCATACTTAAAGAAAGTACCGATAATGTTGACAATGATAATAATGATAATAATGAATCAACTTTTCAAGAAAAGAAACTTAAATTATTAGAACATTTACCAACAGAACTAAAAAATGCAATTTTACCTGAACCGGGTCTTCTTATCCGTGCATTAGTATCATGTCTAAGTAGTGAGAATGATCTATTAATTAAAAGGGGAATTCTTGACTTACTACTACAAAAAATTCCACTTGATTCACCTATATTAAGATACATCATGTCACCAGAAGATAGTAGATTACTTACGATTGCATGTTGTGAAACAACCCTAAACAGGGAAATGTCCTTGAATAGAAGAGTTTGGAATTGGTTATTAGGACCAGCCACAAGTATCATCAATATCAATCAGGACCAAGTCAGAGTTAAAGAAAATGAAGATACATCACTAAGTTCCGAGGTTGATCGTAGCCAATATTTCATCAAGTATAGTTTGGAACCACTCCTACAGGGCTTAGCTGATTTAATTCAGAAGGAAGATACCCTAGTCATAGCTTTTAATATATGTCTAGCTATCATGGATCGTTGGGAAATTGGTTCCATGATAATACCTGAATTATTTATTCCTTTATTTCTAGCATCAGAAAAATATTCAAAAAACAAGATTATCATCAAAGCAGCAAGTACTTTCTTTGATGGTGTTGAAACCAACATAATATGGGGCAAGATTTTTCAATATTTTAATGAAACTAAAAATGTTACATTCTTATACTTTATTTTGGCAACTTTCCATATTTCACAAGATGAAGAGATAATTGTACGTCACCTGCCTCTGATTTTACTATCTATATTATCTTTTGAGATTGATGAAACCACAAAAAATACCAGATTGCTTAGCAAATACACCATATATAAATATCTGTTAGAGGTAATACCAGAGAGAGCATTTTTACCTATAGATAATTCTCTCAGGGAGAAAGTTATGAGTATAAATAAGGAAAGTACAATAGATAATGTATTGGCCTATTATAAACAAGTTTCAAACCCATTGCAAATGCAAGAGCAAGAAACTCCTAGTGTTGTAACTCCTCCATTTGAACCTGCAGTATTGACCTATTTGATTTTTATTAGAATTAAAGAAATTCTATTGGCAAATATTGTAAAAGATAAAAATGTTAAAGAAACAACTATGATATTTATATCAATTTTTGAAAAAATTCCAGAATATTCATCTACAGAAGATGCAGCTAATTATCTAGTCACTAATGATGATTTAGTAACTGCAATTTTTGACGCAACACAGAATAAAAATATACAGTCAGGCTCCCTGTATGGAATAATTCTAGTGTATACGAAATGTTTATGGCCAGGGATGTCAGCAGTTGAATCTTCAAAATTACTGAAAGTAATAATTTCATCATTATGGAAACATTTATTAAATCCACTTGAGCAAGATACAGCAGTTAAATACCTTGAAATACTAGAAAGAAATATTAAGCCATTATTCATAGAAGCAGCAATAGCTTCAGTGTTTGTTCAAGAACAGAGTATTTCCAATAGAATTACAATTTTAGATTTATTATGGAATAATTTAGAACCTAATACCAAATTGATTGATAGAATATTAGAATTAACTTTAGACGATTTATTTGACGAACAAGATCCACACTATTTATATGTATCTAAATGGATTTTGTCCACATTGAATAATGGGTCTGTAAATAGGCTATTTCATTTATTATTGAAGGATATTTTGAAGTTTGATTTTTTAGCAAGGGAGGGTGTAAATGAGGTAGATGACTTAGAGATGTTCACATATCGACTCCACCTAATCATAAATGTGTTGAATTCGAACGATTCTTTGGTTTTAAAGCATGTATCTAAAGAAATTGTGGACTCCAATTTATACACTAATTGGATGGAAAAAAATATATCTACTGTTAAAGATCTCATTATCTCAATTTTAATCAAATTTCTATCTTTAGAAAACAATCACCATGCAGAAAGTATTAGAAGTACCTTATTACTTTTAACTATTTTGTTGAATGGTACTGAGCAAAATTTTAAGGTCATTGTAGTGTCTTTATTACAACTATCGTCGAAGTACATAAAGGAGGGAAGCTTTGATTCTGAATCGATAGCAGTATCCCTTTTGAATATTGTTTCAAAAGTTTTGCAGTTATCGCATACTAATGGCATTAAGTTAGATATATTTTCTGATAATACTACTCATTTGAAATATATAGATTACCTTGTTTCTGGTGTGTCTAGTATGGAAGGACCAATGATTATCTCATCATACATTAAACTGCTATTAGAAAGTGTTCTCTACCTGGAAAATAGTATATTCAAGTGCATTCTTCCGTTGACGAATTCAATTATACAATGTTTAAATGGCTTATTTAAAAAGGAAAAGGAATTTGGAGGGTATTTTCAGTCAATATCTTTATTATTAGGTGGTCTAGAGGAATTATTAGAATTATCACACGGATATTTGGTAGCAGATGAAAAAGACAGCATGTTATCTTCAGCAAGTTCGAAATCGGATTTTTTGCAGTCCATGGTTTCGAATGTCTTCACTGGTGATAATTCAGATCTAGCAGCCAGATTACAAGTAGAAAGGTTGGTCGTTTTGCAATCATTTCAACAAGTCATTACTTGTTCATCAGATATTTGGTACTGGTCTCATAAGATCACTTCAGATGAAGGTGCTAAAGATAAAATTAACTCTAGAAATCACAGTTCTTATAAGTTTAAATTCAAAACTAAAAGTATTTTAGAAAAACTCTTTCTATTGGAACCCTTTGAGGTATTAGAAACAGTAATTGCGGTGCGTACTGATGATATGGCAATATCATTAATACATGCATTAGATGGCAATAGACCAATAATGACAGTCCCACATTTGTTTCATGGAATTGTTGGTAGATGTAATACGAATGCCATGATCAAGTTTTCAACCAATTTAGGTAATACTTCTGGGGCAGGTACTATTCACCATTTGAAAATGAATCCATCCATGGTAAATCGTCTTACAAGCAAGACTGCTATTGATTTTTTGATTATATATGTTAATTCTTTGGAAAATGCAGCAATAGAAGAGGTTTATAACGATTTGTTCCTATTTTTTAAGGAGGTATGTTCCAATTATACCTACTATTCGGATATCTCAACAGATATATTAAAATTTGCCAGCATATGTGCAGAAAAAATTGATAAGCTAAAATTTGGAGAACAGAAAGGAATTAGAAAGGAATTCTCAGATATTTTTGTAAAATATTTGTCTAGCACAATGACTGATTTTTCTAAAAAGGAAATTGAAGAGATAAAGCCAAAATTCCAAGATATAGAGTATATCGTTCAAAGATTACAATACTGTATCAATGACAGTATTGGTTCGGATAAATTTAATAGTTGTATTTCTACTATTGTTTCCAGTTGCGTTGCTCCTAATTTGAAACTAATTGTTGATAAAGATATAAATATTGAAGTTCTTAACCTATGCAAAACTGTATCAAAAATAGGTGGGAAAGTAAAGAATTGGAAAGCTTTAATTAGTGAATTATTTTTAAATGATAAAAAATTCTTTAAAATAAAAGAAGGTGGAATATGGGAAGAAATTTTATTTGAATGGAGTCAATATGCAGAATATAAATCGAAACTTTTACCTGAATTGTTATCAGTAATTGACTCTAAGAGTATGACTATGACTCCTACTTTACTTAACTTTAGTTCTTCGACATCTGAGATGGATTCAAAATGTAAAAATATTTTAAGAATATCATTCCTACTAATGATCTCACCCACTGACACATATTTGTTAAATTTTACATCATTGGCCTCATTAGTTTGTCAATATTTTGAATCTAAAAATTTAGAATTGAGAGCAACTAGTTGGATCTTATTAAGAGCAATGATTTTAAAATATTCTCATTCTCATTTTAACGAATATTGGTCTACTATTGTATTCTGTTTGCAAACTAATATACAAGAATTTTATGAAAAATTACAAATTCAAGAAGTTGTGAATGAAAATCTTGTTTTACAGTTATGTAAAACGTTAGATCTTCTTCTAGTTTTAGAGATTGAAGAATTCGCATCGACAAATGAATGGATATTTATCATTGATACCATCAACTGCATATATAAAACGGACGACTTCATTTCATTAATTGATGAGATTGGTGACTCGAAAACTTTTAAAATTGCACAAGATAATCAGTTGAAATTATCAGATCAAGGAACTTTAAAGACTCCATTATTATATGGAATCAATTCTATCAATTCACACCTGCAATTAAGAACATTTTTCCATAATTTAAGTTATTTACACTATGAGTCAGTTTATAGCTTAAAAAAAGTTGATGTTGAATCATGTAGTTCGGATGTACTAAAAGATATATTCACTCCATGATACAGAATATATCCTTGGCATTATCCTTCACTGATTTATCATCATATCATCATATCATGCAAGCTGGTTGAAAATTGCATCAATTAGTTTTCCTTTTCTAGATACTCCGAATTGAACAATCAGAAGCCGCCGAGATATTGAATCGCGGCCCCTCCTTAAATTTAAAATACCAAGGGCTAAAAGTAAAAGTAAAAGCAAAATGACTTACATTTATATCAAAACAATGTAACATTGTTCTTTAATTGAGATTTTAATAAGAAGATATAGTTCAAACACTAATGTAAGGTACTCTCATATAGATATAGATATATATATATACAATATATTGATTTTGAATAAATATAGAAAATGGATTTTCCTATAGAAATACTAGATGAGGTTGTGTCTCAGAGTTTCAGTCATTGTCAGACACTAGATACATGGTTATCTGTTTCACATTATTTTAGAGAGTATGTGCAGAAAGAGGTTGGTGTTGTTTTGATACAAGATGGATACGAGAAAATAGACATAGAAAATGTGTCTTCAGTTTTCCATAATATAGCTAACTCTTTGAAAAGTTATTATTTAGTTACAGACAATGTCGATGATATTTCATTGCGTACATTTCTTAAAAATTTCAGAAATCTCATAATATATGTTCATTCTACGAGAAACTACAGTGACCCATTAACTACCACATTGGGTTTTATAGCTAGAGTATCTGTGCCTGGTTGTAAAATATCAGTTGTTTATAAAACATATGCAAACTTCTTAAGTCGATTATATTTCCGTGACTTTATGTACTGTCGAAGAAGAATTCAATTATGTGAGTTATATGTTATTGGAAATGATTCGGTTTGGAAAGAAGATATTTGTGATATTTATACAATTTTTGAAAGAACTTTTCTTAAAGACATAGAAACAATTTTTTCACTAGATATACAGGATGAAGATCACAAGTTAATTGCTCCAAAATTATCTGTAATTAAAGAACTAAATATTTCGGTGTTAACGAAAGATCTTTCAGAGTTACTAAAGGATTGTCCTAATCTAAATACTATTGAATTATGTAATTTTCCATCGAGATTTGAAGGAACCATTTATAGGTTACCCAAATGTCGAAATATAACATTGGAAGTGTTAAATTCTGATTTGAATTCTACTACTATTGATGGGTCGAATGTTTCCTCTGAATTAATCCTAATTCCAGCATTAAGATCTACTACTGTTGAATTTAAAAATCTTATATTTCCAAATATTAATTCATTATCATTAAAACTTACGGACTCTATGTTACATACAGTACATTTTAATAACTGTCAGTTCAATGACATGATGTCATATAATACTGGTTCTACAATAATCCCATGGCACGAATTTAATAAATCTTTAAAGAGTATTTCAAAATTATCAATTTCACTAACAACTATTGAACAATTTAACTGGTTAAGGGAATGTCCATTGGAAATCCAGACCCTTGAAATTATACCTTCACTAAGGTATTTCTCTCTTTATCCATTATCTGTAAAGTCAAACTTTCAATTGAACATTAAAAATCTGGAACTGCATATTCAAAGCGTCTGGCAATGTTATTTATTACAAAATATATTAAACAAGACAGCGCTTCCAGATGGTACGATGGTTATCGATATTTCAAATTCTTTATTTGACGAACCAATAAATAAAAACCAAAGAATATTTCACAAACTTGATATTAACCAAGAAACTGGAAGCATTATATTTGAAATTCCAACAGTAAAACGCCTAAAAATATTTATAGAAGATAATGAATGTACTCAAAGGAGTGACAGTTTTTCTTCAACTTCAACAAGAGTTAATTTTGATATTAATCGCTTAAACAATCATAATTCTGAAATTGCACACTCGAGTATATTTTTTTCCAGAGATTTTCTGGTTTCTCCATTTTCTGTAAGAAGGGCTAGTCATAGTGAATCTTGGAACGATATATCAAGAAGGCAGAGTGTCTATTTTACTGATTTAATGTATAGATCAGTATACGAAAGACATGATAGCGAAGAAACTAATATTGATTCGACATCGTATAACTTAAACCCGGATAAATTATCAGATCATACTGCCAAGTTTTCACGATTTGTATTTAAATTCACTGAAAGATCGCCAGACATCTTGTCAATCAATTCTGAGACATTGAAACGCTCTTGTTTTTTGTGGGCTATGGCTTCTTTTAAGAATGTCCCGTTTTTAGAAATAACCTTGAATGATTTTTCCGTTAAAGACATGCTTGATTCAAATATTTTAGAAAATATTGTATCTATAAAAATTATAGAGACATTGGAATATTTAAATAATATTAACCGATTAGAATTCCCTATCTCTGTATTTCAAATTGTGTTGAATATATCCGCTGTAGACTGGGAGTTGGAGCCTACCAGGAAATTTGAATTAATTGAAAACCTCAAGACAAGCTTATTTTCTAAGCAATGTTTTATTGAAGTCGTAGATCAAAGTGATCCTTTCTTGTACACTGAGTCAGTATTGGTTCTATTGTAAACAAATAGAAACTATTTTGCAATAGAGAATATAGGTATTTAAGAATCTATTAATTAAATGTAAGTAAATAAGTAGATAATAAGACTACTAAGCATCTGTACTACAAATATGTGTCTATCAATAACTAGAAGATCTTACCATCCGCCATATGCGTGGGATGAAGGCAAAAATGTCAGAGGTATATGACAAATAAATTCTTCACCTTCAATATTTTCTTTCGCATGTAACAAGTAACCTTTCTTATCTTCGTAGAACTGTTCTAAAACAGTATCTGGTCCTCTTGGGATTAGTACAAATTTAAAGGCTAAAAACCACTTTAACTGAAAAATGTCTGTTTTGAACTGGCCGGTCAATTGATTCGATGGAGACTTAGGAAGTGTTAATTTAAATGGAACTGAAAAACAATCATCGAAGGATATGGCGTGTGATTCGTAAACTTTATTACCTTTAGGTTTTGTTCTATTATCTGCACTATCAGCGTCATATGAAGGATGTATTAATTCAAATGATTCTAAAGACACAGTAACTGCACTTACTCTAAGAGAAGTGGCTGGTTCCTCTTCAAATGACAAAACCATATCGATATCATCTGAAGTCGTATAAAAAGGTTTTGAAAGTAATAATTTTGCTACGAATTGACCATTTCTGTTTATTTGATAGCTTCTTTGTAAATTAACGAGTTGGCGAATAAGTAAATTTTCTTCAGTAGATGGTTGAAGTTCCACATCTTCTGGAAAATCGTATGAATTTTCTAAATTTGCAATATTATTTCTTACAGTCGAAATTCTTTTTGACATGTAATTCTTGCCGTCATCTACAGGTACTTCTGTGGCAGATTCATCTAGAATATCTTGTTCAGTAAATTGTTTCTTTAACTGAAGTTCAACTAATTCTTCTATATCTTTTGGATCTTTATTATTCGAATTTACTAATGCCACAAAATTTTGCTTTAATTGTGTGACTTTTTCAGCCTCTTCGGTACTTAGAGTAGTTTTTCCTCCTATCATGTTACCTATTGATGAAACAGACACTGACGAAACTCTTCTATTCATTGTAGATTGTTTTAGCTCCTTTATTGCCCCTTCATTTACAATAACTGGTTCCCGATCTAAAGTCGAAGTGTATTGCTCACCTTTAGAGCTGACATAGGGGCCCAAGAAAATAGGGACTTTTACTAATTCTTGCTTTATATTTGCAGAAATAACTCTGCTGAGACCAATTTCTAAGGAGTAATTCACAGAAATTGAGTTTGAGCTATTGTAACTTGGGGATAAATCCTTTGGAAGACTGGCTGATTTGAAATGGAATGTTTTAACTTCTCCAGCCTCTAAAGTTAATTCTGAAAATAATAATGATTGTGGTATCAGAAAAATTGGATAATTTTTATAATCAGTAGTCTTACCAAAATTTTTCATGCTTACAATTAAATTTGAACTTTCGGAACCTATTAATTGATTCTCCTCCTTGGATATTAAACCTCCAATGATTAGATTATAATCTGAATTGATGTATTTTAGAATATGATTATTTTCTATTTGTTCTGTGTTGTTGTCATTTAATCCATTAGGGTTTTTATTTATTGATGACTTGTTTTCGGAGTTCACTATCTTCTTCCCTAAATGTTCCAATTTATTTTCATCTATCACATTTGTATCAAATTGAAAGGAACCTGATATTTGGACAAACCCTGATATTAAATGAACAGGCTTATGAAACTGAATTAATTTCATGGTGTGCTCTCTCAACTTTTGTTTTTTTTCAGCTTCTTCTTTATTTGATGCATCAGAACTATTATTTCTAGTAAAAGGATTTAATAGAGACTTCATTGACCAACTTTGATTTGTTTCTGTAACATCTTCAGTAGTTTCTTCGGTAGTTGTTGATTCTTGTGCTTCCAAATTCTCTACTATTTCGTCATGAAGTTCTCGTAGTTTATTCTTCAAAGATGAAAACTCTTGTTGTGACCCCAAATGCCTGACTCTAATGACTACAGAAACAGGCTCACCCGCAAAATAAGGGTTGGATTCATGCACAATTTCTATCCTTACATTTTCAGCAATTAAGAAGGAATCTATTCTATGTGTATGCATTTTAATATCAAAAATAAATATTTACAGTTGAATATGGGTGGAACTGGGACGCCTTACTTTTAATGAATTTGGAATGAAAATATACTTATTTCTATATAGACGTTTATGTTTATAATGCGTGATAAATATGATTATAGATTGCAATAATTGTTTAATTGTAAATTGTTATACATCTAAGATAATTGAATATTAAAAGTACAACTATTATTACATTTAGTTTATTCATGTTGAGACTTTTTACCCTAACTTATATATATTACGTATATGATGATATATAACGCATACTGAGCATTTGAAATTGGATATGGTTAATATTTATATAATGCTGATACAATTTATATCAATTATTGAACTATATATATGGTTCTATTATTTAGTAGTATACGTTAGTATCTATATTTATTTTGGTTTTGAAAATTTGAGAATGAAAACATTATTAAAAATTGGATTATCTTGAACTGAAATGATGGATGATTTTGAGAAAAAATTCTAGAATAACAGAGAAATGAATTGTTATGTATATAAATATACATAATTTTATTAAATGATGATGCTCTTTCTAATAAAAAAGAAAGATGTAATCTCTATTCTAGCTTAAGTATTATTTTCCTCACTGTTGTTGTTGTTGAAACTCATTAGCATAATGAATTGCCTGGTCACCGTAATTTGTAATTGTATCGTTTACATTGTTGAAATTTTGCTCATTGGATAATGAACCAACTGTTGATTGCTGTTGTTGATTGTTTTGTGAATTACGTTCGTTGACTCTGTTATTTGCATCAGCATGTGCTTGAGCTTGTGCTGCAGCTGCTGTAGCAGCTGCAACTTGATCATCAAAAGTAGCGCTTGTATCAATTTGGCCATCTGTACCGCCAATTTTATGGAAATCTAAAATCTCAGAGTACATCATTACACGCCATGTATCAACAGGTAAATCAGCATCATTGAAATGCCAGTCAAATTTTGCATCAGCAACAGGTTCATCAGTAGGGTCATGATATGGTGATAAGTATGGATGTGCTAAAGCGTCAGCTGCAGTAATTCTTCTCTTTGGATCAAATACTAACATTTTTTCTAGTAAATCAACTGCATCAGGTTCGACAGTTTTAAATCTTTCAGTAAATGGTACTGGATCCCTGTGTGGTAAAGAAGTTACAAATTTTAAGGTATTTTCTGAGCAAATGGTATCAATAACGTCACTTGGTGGTGAACCTAGAAGATCTGTGATAATAGAGAATTGATGAACATGATCTTTACCAGGAAACAATGGTTTACCCTCGATCATCTCAGCAAATATACAACCAGCAGACCAAACATCGACTTCAATATCATACTTTTGCCAAGTTAACATAATTTCTGGAGCCCTATAATATCTTGTTGAAACGTAACCTGTCATTTGTGGATCTTGAATTCTTGCTAAACCGAAATCACAAATCTTTAAGTCACAATTTTCATTAATTAGAATATTACTTGGTTTTAAATCTCTATGAATAACACCAGCAGAATGAACATATTTTAAGCCTCTTAAAATTTGATAAAGAAAATATTGTACAAATTGTTTTTCTAATGGTCTTGTTTGCAATAATCTATGTAAATCGGTACCTTGTAATTCCGTTACGAAATAAATATCTTCTAAAGGTGATAAAAAAATATCTTGCAAACAAATTAAATTTTCATGTGTTAAATGTTTTAATAATTTTAATTCTCTATAGGTTCTCTTTGCAAGTACAGCAGTTGAGAAAGGTTTCATGATTTTTTTAATTGCAACAGGTTGTGTGGTTAATGTATCAGTAGCAGAACAAACTAACCCAAAGGCACCCATACCAACAGGGTTCAAATCGGTATATCTATTCGTTATTTCAAAAACTGTACCGAATATTTGCGTCCTAATAAATTCTTCATTTGTAGTCATGCTTGCAATTAATATTGTGTATCTCCTTATTACTAAATAAGCTACTGTATTAGTATAGAAATGTAGTTATTAGTACTCCAGATATACCTTATAAATACTTTAAAACATATCGCTAGATCTCACTAATATACACTTAATTTTATTATAATGGTTTTATTTTATTCATTTCTTTATGAAATGGAGAAAAGCAGGGAACAATCTTTGTCAGGGTAATGAATATGACGTATGAAGCGATCCAGTTAGTAATGATTATGCTATGTGATGGGGTATAAGATAATAGACTGATGATTATTAATAGAAGTTTTAAGATGTATTTATTCTGTTGATGTTTTATTACAATAATACCCAGTTAGAGGATTCAGTAATGATATGAACCTTCTTTTTGCCGTGTGATTGGTAATAGTATTGAACGAAATAGAATAATATGGGAACAAAAAGTTCTAATTAAAAGAGAGTAGTAAGTTTTATAGGTGATACTTTTAGGTTAGGAGTTGACTTTAATACATTCATTTAATAAGTTAATTCAGTTTACCACCTATCATATTAGTTAGGTGATTTAATTTCAACACTCAATTAAGTATAAAAAGTTTGAGTTTATAATGCAATTTCAAATCATGTGATATAAACTAATTTGAGGATGATAAGTTACAGATTCAAAGTAAACACAGAAGTCTCTTAAACAGTATCTATAATGTCTAGAGTCTCTTTATTATGTCACCTGAGTCAGAGATATTCTACTATAGTGTATCTAGTTTGTTCAAAATTGACATATAGAGAAGCGCATCGCCGGTATCAATACTTGTTGAATTTCGTTACTAATCATCTTTTATTTATTTATTTATTTTATATGTATTATATTCAGAATAAATATTCTCCTAAGGAGTTTACAGTAAAGATGTAAAATATATATATATAAGTATAATGTATAATACAGAATCTTAAATTTGATCAGGAATAAAATTAAGTCGATTTATATACGCATCGTAAGAGATGCTAAAATTGTAACTAGTAGTTTTATAGTATTATAACTCTATTCAAGGTATCGTTCTTTAATATATTTACATTCTAGATCCATCGTTTCAAGTATATGGTAATTTTAAATTTCACTATTTATATTACATTATATGTTTTTCATACATATCTTACTTTTCAATACTGACATGAATGGTAATATATCAAATCTAAAACAAAACATTATATTTAAAAAATTATAAATAGTATAAAAAAAATGAATATACTAAAAATTTCCAGCATAGAAGGTGATACTATTTACGTAAGAGTGTTGCTATTTTACTTGTTTTACTATGAAGAAGTAGCTAGTAATCTAAGATAGCGAATATTTAATTAATTCTTATTATTTTGATAAAATTTTATTTGAAATGCTTTATAGAGTCAGGAAACAATGACTCCATACCAACTATTGAATTCAATTGACAACTTTAAGATCTTTTGTTACTAAAATTTCAGTACGACAGGGCTGAAATAGTACTTGCCTTTCCAAAGCAACTATATTTATTGAAAAATGACACTATGTGATACCATTTCTAACCTCCTGAAACCTTTAGCTACATACGAATATAAAATATTCCCACTGGCTGTAGTATAACTTTGTATACCCAGCAGAAAACACAAGAGAGAATTATCTGATACTCCATCACCAGTTTATTTGTAACAAAGCAAGTGATAAATTAAAACGGAGAGCAGTTTGATATTCCAGTTAGTTAATGAGTGCAATGTACCTTAATTACAAACAACTTTCAAATGACAAGCAAGCAAGCAATTCAATTCACAGAACTGGTGATGATGTATATTTTGTAAAATCAACACTATTTTTAGAATACAAAAAAATAAAGAAAGAGAGGTCAGGCCGAGATGTGTGATAAATTACATCAAGTTAAAATTTGCAGATGAAAAAAATACTGATACAGCAGAGAAACTTGACCTAACCGAATAAATAAACAAACAAAACAAAAAAAAGAACTTGGAAATAGAAGAAAGAAAGAATATGTAAAATGTCAAGTGGGGTAAATCAAATGAGGTGTCAAATTCTGTAATGAATAACAAGAGGTGATGATGGAATCCTATTTATTTATTATTAGTTAATTAATTAATTAATTACTTAACTAATAAATTAAAGAATCCTAATAAGGAGAAGTAATTGTTAATGAATGAAATGGCAGCATAAAAAGAAAGGAAAAATAAAATAAAAATAAAAATAAAACGTTGCTGGTTAACGGATGACACCTTTCTGAGTATGCGATGTAGTGTATATAGTGTATTTGGTTCGTAGAGAGGTAGAGGTAGAGACAGAGAGAGAGAGTGTGTGTGTGTGTGTATGTGTCTGTCATACATTTTAAGTTAAATTAAATTTAGAATTACAAGTGTACCTACGTAATTTGTAAACAAGAAGTGGCGAAAGAGAAGAGTTACAATAAGTTCCTTCCTGTATTACAATGTGGTAATAGCAGCAGGTGGTTTAACGCATATAATATAAAGTAATCCTATGCATTAACTTAACTTTTCGTGTATTGTAATTATACTTGTATAATAAATAACCTAACCTAAGTTAAGTTAAGTTAAGTTAATAGAATATATCTGACATATTATTATTATTTCTTGCTAGTATGCTTAGAATTTAAAAAAACCACGGAAATATCTTATTACTAGACTAAGTAATAGTAAAACATAGAAGCCCACTCCACTCCGTTCAAAGGTACATGTGATGAACAATATCCGAAAAAAACAACAACAACAACAACGAAATAATCACAGAGAAAGAGAAAAATGAGATCTCATTTTTCTTGTCGATGTCGATGTTGTATAGGATGATATGATATAGTTCAAAACTTGAGAGTGTAGTAATACCCCTTAATTTGTAAAATTATTAATATAATTTCCTATTCCGTAATCTTGTAGTTGTTTATTTTACTTATTTCAGTAAGAGTTTATTAAAATTACCTTGAATAAAATGTATTATAGTGTAATATATTATTATCTTAAATGTTTTTGACGATTAATCGCAAAACAAATTTAGCAAAGAATCTTATCGCTACAATGAAGATCATATCATATCATATCATATCATATCATATGAACAAGACTGACTGACAGCCGGGAAGATTTTCAATTAACTAATTAGTTGATGCGAAATATTACACAACACATAGTAAAACAAAATATAGCCAGCCCAGTATGTTGATGTACCGGAGAGAGTGTTGCGCCAGAAAAAAAGAAAGGAGAGAACCAAGAGGGTAAATAGAGCATGCATAATTTGCCAACTTTTTTTTTTTCTTCTTAACATTGCAAAACTCATCATCCATTGAAAATCAGTTGACACCAAAAAATAATGAAAAAAAAGAAACCGAACACAGTAATCTTGTAATAGTAATAGTAAATAAAACTACGTAACCGTCATATTATACTATTTTTTCAAACATTTGACAAAGAAATCAGCGCAGAAAGAAACTTAAAAAAAAATGATGTCTCCTCTGTTGTTATGCTAGGAGAGATACTTTGATAGATTAGATATAGATAATTAGATTAGATGTATGTCTGAAACAGTCCTTAACCCAGACATTGCATAGGTAACCGCGAAAAAAACCTATGCAAATTGTCATAACGGGGGGGGGGAGGTGTACTCGCGTTTTGTCCATAAGTAGAAATAAAAAAAAGGAACAACCACCACAACCACAACCAGAGAGAGACAAAAAATAAAACTGTCAACTGGCGATAAAACACCCGCACGTTGTTGTAGTAGCAGGTGGTATTAGAACCACGCGCGCTCTGATGACGCGGGTCACGGATGTAGCTGGGTACTTTAATTGCTTTATTACTACTATTACTATTACTACTACTAAGTTTTGGTGTCACGGTACCAACACCACAAGTTGAAATGAAAAGATTCACAAAAATCCCATCCCACCCGCTAACTTGTTGTTATTTTTTTATTTTGCAAACAAGGCAAAAAAAACAAGCAGCAAGAAAACTCAGTAGTTAATATCATTTATCGCTGTCAAATTTTTACCGTTTTTACCTAATAATGATATTTTCTAAATATGATTTTCTCATTATAGTGTCATATAACTTACTGGTACTGGTACTGGTACTGGTACTATTGTATTTATTAAATATTTTGCTCATGTGTCTACGTCTTATTCACAGACCGCCCCGCATAACCAACGATATATTTCACTTTCACTTTCACTTTCACTTTGTAAAAATAAATAAAATACGAAATAACATATGCTCATAGTTTCATTATCATCTACTAGGACATCTACCCGCCATTTCATTCTATCCCCTCCCTCCCTCCCCTCTAATCTCACGGGGGGGGGGGAGGGAAAGAAGATTTTACTGAAAATTAATAACAAAAATAGTTCACAAAACCCAACTAAAACTGAAAATTATTTTTGTTTACGTTTTTTTTATTTTTTTTTTTCTTTCTTTCTCTTCGTCTTCTTCAGCTTTCCGTCCCCAACCATCTGACCCCACGACTACTGTTTTTCTCTCCTCTGCATCTACTGACTGCTCTTTCTTTTTTTCTCTCGCTTCTTCCTTTCTTTTTACAGTTTTTTGTATTTTATTTTTTTTTTTGACACCACTGTTGTTTTGTTTTGTTTTGTTTTGGTTTTCCCAATTTTCGCTCTTTTTTTTTTTAGGCTTTTTGTGTTAAAAAAGTTTTTAATTTTTTTTTTTTTGGTTTTGCTTTTTTCTTAAATGTATATAAAGCGGATACTTAACTGTTATTTACACAAAAAATATTTATTCCTTTCTATCACTTTTTTTTATTTTATATATTATATTATTTATTATTATTCTTATTTTATATACAAAACCCTAAGAAAATAATCTTCTGTCACTCGCTTTAACAAAAACTATTATAATAAAAATGCAATTCTCTACTGTCGCTTCTATCGCTGCTGTTGCCGCCGTTGCCTCTGCTGCCACTAACGTCACCACTGAAACCGTTTCTCACGATTCTACTACTTTGGTCACCATCACTTCTTGTGAAGATCACGCTTGTTCCGAACAAGTCTCCACTGCTTTAGTCTCAACCGCTACTGTTACTGAAAATGGTGTCGTTACTGAATACACCACTTGGTGTCCATTAACTACCACTGAAGCCGCTGCCGCCACTTCAGCTGCCAAGAACGCTACTACCTCTTCCGCTAAATCCACCACCGCTGCTGTCTCTTCTTTCGAAGGTGCTGCCGCTAGAGCTTTACCAGCTGCTGGTGCTTTATTAGCCGGTGCTGCTGCTTTATTATTATAAGTATTTTAAATTTTTAATAAAATTTTTTAATATTTCATTTAATAATAATCATCGGAGGTATCTACTAATTCAATAAAAAAAAATAAATTTTGATATTCAATTATATTACAATTTATTAATCGTTTTAATAATTTTAAATTAATTAATTTATATATATAAAATTTAATATAAATATATTTTTTAGTTTAGTTTATTATATCATTAATGAAATAATTGTTTATTAAGTATAAATTTTAAGTTTGTGTTTTATATATATTATTTTTTTATTTTAAATAAAACTAATCAATCAATATATAAATATCTAATCTATACATTATAAACTATAATTGTGCATATATACTTTCTATTGATGATACTGTTACTTCATTTGCAGGATTAGTTTCTTTACCAATATATGTAACCACTCCATCATCAACAATCATTGCCCATCTACCACTCCAAAATATTTTATCTTCAGGTTCAAATTCTAATCCTAATGATTTAATAAAGTTACAACCTGGATCACTAACAAATTTTATATGGTCACTGTTTTTAACACCTAATTGTTTTGCCCATTCTTGTTGAATAAATGGATTGTCAGTAGTAACAACGACTATTTGATCAAACTGCTTATTATTCACTAACTCATCGTATTCCGCAATGTAACCAGGAACATGTTGTTTCGAACAAGTAGGAGAAAATGCTGCTGGTGCACCAATGACAATTACTTTGGGATTATCTGCGATGAATGTACTCCAGGGGATAGTCACTGGCAGTTTACATGATTCTTGGTCTTCCTTTTTTGATGAGATTGGAATATATTGAAATTCAAACTCCTTTACTGCTAATGGTTTGTTTAATGTAATACTCATGATGCTTGATGATATGGGAAATATAACAGAAAAAACAAACAAACTTTAAATTACTTGTGTATTTTCTCAGTGGTATATATATTTAAAAGTATGAAATTATTCAAGAGGTAGTTATTGACACATTTATTTTCAACGAGGTAAGGCTAAAATAAAGTTATCATTTCAGGCACATTGTCGTATAATTTTTTTTTATATATCTGTATACTTATATAAATAAATAGTTTTAATCGATAGTGGTCCCCTAAATACATCTCATGATGAATACAGAATTTGATTATTCATTTCTTCAGTCGACAGTAACTTATTACTTTGAAGTAATGTCTTTTGGTGCAAAAAAAAAACCAGGACCCTTAAATCGTCGTTTCAGACATTTGACATATTTATAATGAAAAGTGAGAAGAAACGAAAAAGGGGAATATATATTGTGTACCACTTATATGAATAATTAACCTATGAAAAAAATTTATATATATAGGCATATCAGTATTTATATTTTTGGGACATTATTATAGTTTTGACACATAAGGAATTATGTATAAGTCATAAAATCTTCCAAAATATTTAACTTACATCCTTTCAAGAAAAGAAAATTGTAATTTGCAAGCATTATACATATCATATAGGTTTAAATGTGTATTATATCTCTTATTCCTTGGAGATATATCAGTATATTCCTTATCATTAAGCTTCGTAGCTGACAACAACTTGAAATATAGAGCTTAGTTTTTAGTTATATACTTTTTATATGAGATAATAACTCTCCCCTTGATCTTTCTGAGACAAGGGTTATCTCTGATTACAGAGTAAGTATATGCATGGATACAGTACTTTTAGAAGTGTATAACTCAGTAAACTAAAGACGTTTTCATTAGAATGTTTCCCCCCCCTCATTTAACTAAAAAAAATTTTATATTATTCAGCTTTATTATAGAACACTTTAGAAGTAACGTTTAATATTTATCATGAATAGTAAGTATCTAAAATATTACTTATGTGCTAACTAGTCTTGTTTTATACTTGTTTTACAAAATTTTATTGATTATTTGTTTAGTCATGAAAAAAACTCCGGTCCGTTTGAGTTTCGAACACAGGATGTGGGTATTACGATTATTACAGTTTTTAGATGCATATCAATTGTTTGAAGACTAATATTTATATTTGACCTACTCTAGATAAACATTAAATATACTCAATACCAACTATTAAAAAAAAAACTTATAAAATCTCTTTGTAAAACGGTTCATCCTTATGCAGGGGAACTGCTGATCATCTCTGTATTGTTTCAAATTGACCAAATGTCCACAAAGGGTTACTTCATGGACATCTCATCGAGAAAAAAATAACAGGTTTATCTCACCGCATTTGTCATGTGACAGTTTTTGAAAAAAAAAAGGCCAGCAATATTCTGAGAACTAGGAATGCATTAATAATCTTCGTATATTTCAAAGGTTAAAATTTTATTGTAAGTACAACAACCTTATTATCATCCTATGGATCTCACCAGGGAGTGAGTTTATAAAATGCTTGACAAGTTACCGTCTGAGTTGTTTTTAAGAATAACCTCACTGCTTTCACAAGAGGATAAAGTTTCATTATCATATGTTTCAAAAAAAGTATACCAGGAGGTTCTTCCATCACTATACCAAAGATTATATCTAAATGATATGTACTACTATCCAAGTGACTTGGATAATACTTTAGGTACACACTACTGGTCCATATTGTATTATCCATATAATAATGAGAGGAAACAAAGAAATGAATTATCTAACAATAAATTTCAGTGCTTGTTGAACTCTCTGGCAAGCTCACCAACAAGATTATGTCCATTAATTAAATCTGTTCATTGTTCATGGCATATAAATGATACTATATTGGAAAAATTTGTGAAACTTTTAATGGAATATGGTACTAACTTACAAACTTTTGATAACTATTTGAAAAACTATATAACAGATTTACTTACTTCAAAATCACAACAACTACAATCATTAACATTATCTCCACCTGAAGTACTACCCAACAACGAGGCTGCAAATGAAACTTACTACAATAAAATGTATCAGATCTTTAATATGTACAATACAGAAAATATTCAATATTTAACTTTACATGTGAACCCATGTACATTCTTTGAAAAAAGGAAGGTACCTTTGAAAATAAAATCATTGTGTATTAACTTACGACCAGATACATACAATTCACAGAGTTGGAATATAATTGATCCTGTCCATTATTATGATATATTTGATGTAAATTCCTTAAAAGAACTAGAGATCTTGTCCTGGTATAACAATAGTGACTCAGAACTAGATTTATATGAAATGTGGCAACTAAATGATTTTTGGGAGTTTAAAAATATTGAAGCATTGATTTTATTGTCATTATTTAGTAATGATAATTTTATTAGTGGATGTATTGCAAATTTTGATTATTTGAAGAGATTAAAATTAGATTATATGTTTGATGTCACTATACCCAAGAAGATTATTGATCAAATGGCACATGCCAAGTGTGCTAAGACCCTAAAATATATTGATACTAAATTTGAACCTTTAGATCCGGCATTATTATTTATTGAACAGGACGAAGTTTCTATATTCAATATCAATTTAGTTTGCAAATGTCAAGATTGTAATGAAGCACTTCATGATATAATTTTCAAAAAATATTTCCCAACTAAAGAGTCACTAGTTATTAAAGATTTTAGCGATGTCGAAGATAGGAACTTTTTATTACAAATGTTTAAATTATATCCAATAATACCCTACTGTCAGTTTGTTGATAAATATCCATCAATCGGTTTTAATTCAGCTCCAATGGACTATCATGTGAAAAAAGTAAACTCATTACTGAAGTACGATGACCCAAATGATCCTAGAAGAGTAACACCATCTGATGTTGTAAAAGTATACCATTCACACATCCATTCAATGAAGAAATCATTAGATTATTTTCTTCAGAGGTTTCCAAACTTAGAATATTTAATTCTAAATGAACTGCCGACCAAAGTTTTACAAGTCGATGAGCATCAAAAATGTAACGTTCCTGTGTTTCATAATTACCACTACAAAAGCAACCAAGTATACGAATTAATAAATAATGAATCTTTATTCGACTAATTTAATTCACAGAACTTTTTTTTTTATTCACCATATACATTTCTTTCCATTCACTCATTCATTTGACTGTGAAACTCTATTTATCGATACCAATTGAAACCACTGAACTTGCATACTGTATAATATACGTATAAATATAATATATCATTTAAAGAACGATACCTTTCTATAGACATGATCCACCAGCATTGCATCTCTATCATTCTCTGGGATTAAAACTTATTTTTTGTAAGCCCTAACCTTTATTTAAAATTTCCAGCGTTCTTGCGGAAAGAAATTTTCAAGATCAAATTTTTCAAAATTGTATAAAAAGAGGAAGGTAAAATAAATAAATTGCTAGGAATATAGTTAGTAATTATTATTATTTTAAAGAAGTTTTTTTTATTTGTGTTACAAAATGTAGCTAAGGACAACAATGATGAAATAGAATTAGGCCATACTTTACTTTCTATTTGGCATACACTAGGCAGTGTATGTGTTAATAGAAGAAACATATGTTAGTTTTATTTTTTAAGTTATGTTGCCTTTCTGTGTAAAAAAAAAATAACAAAACTTTAGGTTTTGATAAATAAATTTATATGATGATACATATATTTGTTGCTCGAAGATTTACTCGATGTGAGCGCATGATTTCTCAATAGACTACAACGGTATCTGATACATTTATTTATTTCTTGCCATTTTTATATAACGTGTTGTAAATAATTTTTCTTAAACTATTGTAGTAATATTTCTTGTGTGTTTATTGTATTCAGTTTACAGCTGGAATTGAATAAATGAGTAATGGGTCAAGTAAGTCTTTTTAACTCATTCAATATGGGGAGATAGATAGTTTTCGTAATTTTTAGTTGGACGATGAGAAAGTAGAGAATTTTGTATATTTCTGCAGCTAGTAAATATTTAAAGTTCAATTTTTTTATTTTGTGAATATTACCTATAATAAAGAGAAGAACATCAAATCATTCTCCTTTTGTTGAAAGAACTGATATATTAACATGGCAAAAGGCAAACCAAATAATGTGCGTTACAAATATCCATTACCTATACATCCTTTAGATTCACTACCGCAGTTGCTTCCTCATAACCCAATATCTTGGGTTCATTGGATTTATTGCTATTATAAAAGTACAAACGAGTTAAGTTTCAAAATTCATATTGATGTTACTGGTAAGAAATTTCCACATATTCTAGTAAACGACATTGATCAGATGCTATACCTTTGGGATAATGGGTTTTTTGGAACTGGTCAATTCTCTCGTAGTGAACCTACTTGGATTGGGCGTACAACAAATAGATTGACGCCAAAAGAGAAAGAAGGTAGTAATAATCATTTAACATTAGAAAGAGTTACCCAAATGAGAAGATTACAGAGAGCAGAATTTAAGAAAGAAAGACAAAAAATGGAGGCTCAACTTTTAGAATTAAGAAAACAAGGTGGGTCCATTGAAGAAGAAGCAGAATTTTTAGTTAGAGAACGTGAAATATTAAAAGAGTTTAGATCAAAACAATTATTAGTCTCATCAGTAGATACTGGTTTAGAACTCCGATACGAAGATAACGAATTATTTGATAATAATGGAAATATAATACAATTAGAAGCTTTAGAACTTTTACCTGTAGAAGCAATTTTCTTAACATTTGCTTTACCTATCTTGGACATGAAACCAAATGAATTATTTGAAAAATTATTGAATGGTAAAACTACTGTTGATAGATATTCAGATATTAAAAAGTTAATACAACAATATGTTGCATACCATCATTACAGATCACACGGTTGGTGTGTAAGATCAGGCATTAAATTTGGTTGTGAATATTTATTATACAAGAGAGGACCACCATTCCAACATGCTGAATTTTGTGTGATGGTTTTAGATAAAAATGAAACAAATGATTACACATGGTATTCAAGTATATCCCGTGTAGTTAGCGGTGCTAAAAAGACTTTTGTATTATGTTACATTGAACAATTAGAGTCTGAAGAACAAATTGTTAATTATTGGAACTCTAAAGATTATAAGAAAGTTTTCTCGAGTCGTAGAGTAAATGAAGTAATATACAGAAGATGGTCTCCAGGTAAAAACAGAGACTAAAAACAAACAAACAATTAAACAACCTTCTACCCCTGCATTATTTTCGTTTCTAGGTCAACGTTAGAGAGGGGTACACCTAATGTACCTAATCGCAATGACTTTATGTATTTATTATATTTAATAATTAAATAATTAATTACATTTCCTGTAGTTTTGTTTCATATCTCTCACACTTTCCTTGTGAAAATACAATAACCCATTATTAACAAAAATAAGTAACTTTCTTGATACAAATATTAAACCAAGTAACCATTCTTTAATCCCTGTAATATCTGAACCAGTATACAACTGTAACCTTTCTAATAAGCCTTGCTCCTCATCACCATATCTTTATTCATGTGACTTTTACATGTGGTTAAATACTAAAGAGCGGCTTAGTGAATGGAAAGGGGCAAAAGTGTCAATTTTCTTGGAAGTTGAAATTTTGAAATTTGAAACACTTAATGGGGGAAGTTTTTATAAAAGATTGGATTTTATTTTAAACAGATTTAATAAAACATTTATTTGTCAATTGTCATAGGATAGAGGGCAATCGGTGTGCAGATACTGGCAATTCGTGAGTGTTGGCAAAATGAATATCGTTAAATTACAAAGAAAGTTTCCAATCTTGACTCAAGAAGATCTATTTGATACTATTGAGAAATTCAGAGCTATTGATTTGGATGACAAAGGTTGGGTTGAAAAACAACAAGCATTAGAAGCTGTTTCTAAAACTGGTAGTACTACTTATGATGAAGCCAGAGAGACTTTGAAGCAAGTCAATGTTGACGCTTCTGGTCATGTTGAATTGGATGATTATGTTGAATTGATCGCCAAATTAAAAGAATCCACTTCTGCTGCAGTACCGGAAACAAGTTTCAATACAGGTGCTCCAACAATCGTTTCCTCTCCACAACATGCTGGTTTACAACATAAAGGTACTGGTGCTCAAGCAAAGATTATTGTCGGTGGTTCTACTAGTGGTACAACTCATACTATTAACGAAGAAGAAAGACGTGAATTTACTAAACATATTAATAGTGTTTTAGCCGGTGATGCTGATATTGGTAGCATGTTACCATTCCCAACTGATACTTTCCAATTATTTGATGAATGTAGAGATGGTTTGGTCTTGTCAAAATTGATTAATGATTCTGTACCAGATACAATTGATACTAGAGTTTTAAATTGGCCAAAAAATGGTAAGAAATTAAATAATTTCCAAGCAAGTGAAAATTCTAACATTGTTATTAATTCTGCCAA
The DNA here is from genome assembly GCA_030568135.1 of Vanderwaltozyma yarrowii. Lineage (NCBI taxonomy): Eukaryota > Fungi > Ascomycota > Saccharomycetes > Saccharomycetales > Saccharomycetaceae > Vanderwaltozyma > Vanderwaltozyma yarrowii. Next base: position 24,446 of record JAJLTL010000071.1, read on the forward strand.
AGCAATTGGTTGTATTGTTGTTAATGTTCATTCTGAAGATATAATTGAAGGTAAAGAACATTTAATATTAGGTTTAATTTGGCAAATTATTAGAAGAGGTTTGTTGAGTAAGATTGACATTAAATTACATCCAGAATTATACTGTTTATTAGAAGAAGATGAAACTTTAGAACAATTTCTAAGATTACCACCTGAGCAAATTTTAATCCGTTGGGTTAACTATCATTTGAAACAAGCTAATTGGGGTAGAAGAATTGCTAACTTCTCTCAAGATGTTTCTGATGGTGAAAATTATACAGTATTATTAAATCAATTATCTCCTGAATTATGTTCTACAGCTCCATTACAAACTACAGATTTATTAGAAAGAGCTGAACAAGTTTTAGTAAATGCTGAAAAATTAGAATGTAGAAAATATTTAACACCAAGTTCTCTTGTAGCAGGTAATCCAAAATTAAATTTAGCTTTCGTTGCACATTTATTTAACACACATCCAGGTCTAGAACCAATTGAAGAAGCTGAAGTTCCAGAAATTGAAGATTTTGATGCAGAAGGTGAAAGAGAAGCTAGAGTTTTCACTTTATGGTTAAATTCATTAGACGTCGACCCTCCAGTTATTTCATTATTTGAAGATGTTAAAGATGGTTTGGTATTATTACAAGCCTATGATAAAGTTATACCAGGATCTGTTGATCAAAAACATGTTAACAAAAGACCTGCATCAGGTGCTGATGTTTCAAGATTCAAAGCTTTAGAAAATACAAATTATGCTGTTGAATTAGGTAAATCAAAAGGATTTTCATTAGTTGGTATTGAAGGTTCCGATATTGTTGATGGTACAAAATTATTAATTTTAGGTTTAGTTTGGCAATTAATGCGTAGAAATATTGTTAATACAATGCAAACATTATCATCAACAGGTAGAGATATGAGTGATGCACAAATTTTGAAGTGGGCTCAAGAACAAGTAGTTAAAGGTGGTAGATCATCTACTGTTATGTCCTTAAAGGATAATTCATTATCTACTGGTCATTTCTTATTAGATGTATTAAATGGTATTGCACCAGGTTATGTTAATTATGAATTAGTTACACCAGGTAATACAGATGAAGAAAAATATGCTAATGCAAGATTAGCTATTTCTATTGCAAGAAAATTAGGTGCTTTAATCTGGTTAGTTCCAGAAGATATTAATGAAGTTCGTTCTAGATTAATTTTAACATTCATTGCTTCTCTGATGTCATTAAAAAAATAAATTGATTAAAATTTAAATGCTAAAGCAGCAGAATGAAAATAAAAAAATATTTAAAAAAGACCTAAAAAAAATGAAAATTGTAATTGATATTAACAACTGATATAACACGCAATGAAGATTAACTAAGAGATCTTTTTTGAATATATGTTTGTATGTTTGTATTTATTTATTTATGTATGACTATATATTTAAAAAAAACCCCTAATTATGTTTATTTTATTTATTTATATTTATAGTGATATAATATAGTAATAGTAATAATAAATTTTTATATATATATATTTTTTTTTGATGTAAGTATGTAGATATATATATACACATATATGCTTATAATGTAATGAATAGATGATGATAGTGTTTAAATTTTCACCAAAAATAATCCATTACTTGTTTCCAAATAATTTTTGAAGTTCTTCTACCAATAAATTTTCCAACCAATGGTAATAATAACCAATTTAGAACTTTATTCAATTGTTCTAAAGATTCCTCCCATTGTCTTTGAGCATCTAACAGTTGTACTTCTAATAATAAATCTTCATCATATTCTTCAGAATCCGATTCTATTATAATGTTTTCTTCTTCTTCTTCTTGTTCATCTATATCATCTTCATAGTCACTATCATTTACTTCTATTTCTATTATTTCCTCTTCTATTATAATAGAGTCATCCGAGTCATTATCGTTATCATTATCATCATTATTTATATCTGCATCATATTCTTCAATTGTAGAATCATCGTCATTATCATTATCATTTTCATCTAACAATGCATCGAATGGATTATTAGTACGACCCAACAACTCTTTATTTTTAAAATTCAAAGTCATTTATGAAGGTATGAAGGTATGAAGATATGATAAAGTATATATATATATATAGAATAAAATACACAAGAATCAATCAATTATTTTTCAACAAATAAATTTCAACAAACGATAAATACACAATTATGATATACAGAATCAACAAGACCCTTGAAGAGAATCTGTAATATAGACTACACAAATACTGTATCACCCCTATTACAATTGATAAGAACGCATCCCATCCCAACCGACAATCACCATTGCAACAGAATCTAATCTAATCTAATCTAATCCAAGCGACATCGACCTAGATCGTAATAATAATAATAATAATGATAATAATTCCTATATGATATAATTCGTAATTTTTCCAATTTTTGTACTGGAAAAAACCCCCCATCACCAAGCACGACCACCCACATCTATCACATGACCACCATTTGTTAGCGCCCACACCCACACCCAACAACAAGAATAACTAACCATACAATATAACAAAAGATACAATATAACAAGATAACAGTAATGTAACAACAGCAGGCAATTGCGCCCAGTCAACAAAAAAGAAAAACCCGAAATCCGAGATTACCACAAAACCAAAAACCAAAATTGGCTTTTTTTTCTTTTTGGTTTTTGGTTTTCCGAAGCTTCAAATTTTCAGTTTCCCAATTTCCCACCCGAAACCGAAAATTGGAAAAAGTTTAAATGCGTGAATGTGAATTTATTAATTGATTTTTGGTGAAAGATAGTTTCGGGTGGGACGGAGAAATAGTATTTGGTAATATTTTCATATGTGATGGAGGGTGTGGATGAGGAAATGTAGATGTGGATGTGGATGGGATGGGATATCTTGTGGGAAACTAAACTATTGAATCAACACAACACAACACAACACAACACAACACAACAACCGTTGCAGGATGTCCAGGACACAGGTTGGTCGTGTAACTAACTAATCAATCATGGTTGTTGATAAGCCTTGTTTGAATCTGTATATGTATATTGAGATATCGAATATATATATATATATATATATATATATATAGTTGCTTAGCTTGGTTCTTTTAAAATTTATATATAAGTGTAAACGTACTTGATTTGATGGATTGATATCACTTTCGTTATGTTTTAGTTTTTATACTCATTCGCATATGTTAATTATATCAAAGAGATTTTTTGTATCTAATAATACATTATATCAAAAAACTCTTACAACAAGAATTGTAACAAAATTAGTTTGGCCAAATAATAATAATAATAATACTTACTATAAAAAATCTTCTATTAAAATGTGGACAAGTTATTTGAAAAGTAATAAATGTGATACAACAAAAAAATTAAAAGAATATCAAGATAAAGCAATGGAATCTATTCAATTACCTAATGATGTAATAAGTAAAAATGAAATGGTATTAAATGAAATAAACCAATGGCATTTCCATAATACAAATACAGACTCAACCATTATTAAAACACCAACTCTTTTAATACACGGTTATGCAGCTTCTTCATTAGCCTTTATTAGAACTTTTTCAGGTCTTTCATCAAAAATTGAAGATTTATATGCAATAGATTTACCTTCATTTGGTTTATCTGCTGCACCATCATTACCATTTGAAAAAACAAATGCTAATAATAACAACAACAACAACAACAACAGTACCACAAAAAATTTAAAGATTAAATATTTAGATGATGATAAAAAAACATTTAAATTATCTAAAAAAGAAGATAAAAATAATAAATTATATTATTTAGAAACAAAAGAAAAATTAGAACAATATGAAGATTATTATATTGAAAGAATTGAAAAATGGAGAATTGCAAATAATTTACCAAAAATTAATTTAGTTGGACATTCATTTGGTGGGTATTTATCATTTAAATATGCAATTAAATATCCAAATTCAATTGAAAAATTATGTTTAGCTTCACCATTAGGTATGGAATCAAATTTATATTCAATTAATAATAATTTACAAGGTGATAAAAAATATGAAATTAATTTCGATGATCCTTCATCAGATTTTTATACAAATGGTAGAAGTATACCAAATTTTTTATTTAAAAATCAATTAAATGTATTAAGATGGCTAGGTCCAATTGGTTCAAAAGTAATTTGGAATTACATAAATGCTGCTTCTTACAGTAAAGTACCAATACCAGTTTACAAAGATTATTTATATGAATTATTATATGGTAAAGGTAGTATGCCATCTGTGACAATTGATATATTCACAAATTTATTTACCACATCTTTATTAGCAAAAGATCCAATAATGGATTCTGCAGATAAATTAAAGGTTGATAAAGTTTTATTATTATATGGTGATCACGATTGGATGAATAATTATGCAGGTTATAAAATGTCAGAAACCTTAAACAATTTAAATAAGAATAAAAAATCAAAGCCATCATCATCAATTGATTACGCAAATTATTTAGAAGTACCTGATGCTGGTCATAATTTATTCTTAGATAATCCAAGTTTTTTCAATAAAGCATTATTATCTTTCTTAAATGCAAAATAATAATTTGTCATTTTAATAGAAATAATACATGCTATATTCCCCATCCCTTATAAATAATTATACATTCATCATATACGTGATTTTTTATTTTCTATTTTCACTTTATTGCACTGTTACATTTCCCATACAGTCATCTCATTTATATATAGTTTTATAAATATTAATATATATAACAATTATCCATAAATTTATTCATTCATTAACTTTCATCTTTGTCTTTAATTTCGTCATATTTTGAACAATCGCTACTATGATTAGTAATGAAGAAAAATTCAAACGTTATTTTGTAAAGATATTACGAATGATAAATGATATTTATTTGTTATTATATTTAGTAATAATAATATTCTACGTGATCCAAGTAAGTAGATACCCAAATATGAACAATAGTTATGTCAAACAGAGAAAATAGTAGTAAAGATAATGTTCAAATAGATAGCGAATTATTGGATCCCAAAGCTATCGAAGCTGTTGCCTTATGGGAGAAAGGTGTCTCAAAGGAAAAAGATGGTTCTATGACTGATGCAATTAGATATTATAGAGAAGCATTGAAAGTTCATGAAAATGTTGAGAAATTTTATAGAAAGAAATTACATGATGAATGGATTTTGTTTAAAAAAATGCAGGAATTGGAAATATCAACGAAATCTGATGAGGTTGATGATGTTAATAATCTTGATAAAGAGAATCATGAAGATGAAGTTCAAGAAGAAGTATTACCCTGTTGGATATTAGAACTTTTGCCTAATGATATACTTCTGAGAATAATAAGTCATGTAGTGATACAATCGGGTGAATCATGGTATAACTTATCATTAACTTGTAAGACATTTAATGAATTATCCTTCCATTCAACTGTACCTTATCAAGTATTTGCTGATTATATATATCCAAAGCAACAATATGATGAACGTGAAATGAAACTAAACGGTATTAGCAACTTAAAGGTTTTGGAAGAAGATTTATGGGGAACAAACTGTGAACAAATGATTAAAGATAGAGCATATATAAAATTTCATGGTGTCTATATTAGTATCGTAAACTATTTAAGACATGGTTCTAACGTAGAAGGCTCATCCTCACTAATGAATCCAATTCATATGATTACTTACTACAGATATTTTAGATTCTATCCTGATGGACAATGCTTACGTCTTTTAACCACTGATGAACCTTCTGAAGTAGTGAAGAAATTTGTTAGAGGATCAGCTCCATCTGATACCGATATATGTCATTGGTCATTAGGTATTGCTGATAACTTTAATGTAGTCACCATAACCAGATCAAATGATAAATACACTTTCATGGAAGAGTTACAAATTAAAAACCAAGGACATAAGAGACATCATAGACTAAAATGGAATAATTCAACGGTAATAGACAAGGAAGGGACAGAGTCTGAATGCTCCCTGAGGAATGAAAAGACATTCTTCTTCTCAAGAGTGAAGTCTTACAAGTAAAATAATGATTAATCTGGTTTCAGCCTTCCCATCCAAGTCATTTCCACTACCCTTTATTTTAACAATATTTATATAACATACGCATACATAATGATTATTTATAATATTTTCAACATACACAATGAAATTAAATTTCCATATAACTGATATCAATGATCTCTTAAGTATATCTCATACAACATAACTGCCTTTCTAACTTTTTATTTACTTCTTGTCATCATAAATTTTGGTGATGATAATGATGCTAATTTTGGTAAAGCGAATTTCACAAACGTCAAATAATTCGTTTATTGTTCTGATAACGATGATGTTTGATTGTTAAAAAAGATGGAGTATAACTTTTCAATTGTTATTCTAAACGTATATTAGATCACAGAAGAATAGTATATTACAAACTTAAAGAATCATTGATAATATTATGAAACGATTTAATGGTATGTATCGTTGAAAGGATAATATGGAAAGTCGACTGTGTCGACCCCCACACCCCCTTTGTAATAATGATAATGATGACTATCAAGTTCACTTACTAACTAGTATATATACATCCCTTCAACTATTATTGAAGGAAAGAAGATGTTGTCATAATGGTTTTTTTAGTTTCTTACGTTGAAGTTATTCAAAATGAAACAACTTTATCCAGTTGTTTTTACCAAAATGAAGGGGATATTTCATATGGTTCAATAAATAATGGCAGTAAATCTGTTACTGAGCAAGTTGCAGGCCCAGATATGTTCCATAAACTGATACTTGATATTGTGTTACCAAATGTTGTACCAGTTAGTGGTAATAAAGTTACTAAAGTATCTATGCATCTGATAGATGGATTCAATTGTTATTATACGACAAGTAGTAATCATGGATTAAATATGAAAATATTCGTTTGCTTTTCTAAAACTGATATACCCAAAATCTTACCAATTAGGTTACTAAGTGATTTAAAACAGTTCACTGAAGAGGGTGACAATTTGGAGTTTGATACTGATGAAGAATTAAGTTTGAAAGTTGGAGAAATAATAGATAAATTCCATGATGATTTAATTACGTATAAAAACAATAACAGTGTTGATTTATCTAGTGCACAAACAACAGATGATGACTTAAATGATGTAGTCCAGATAATGAATGATAATATTGACAAATTTTTACAAAGACAAGAAAGAATCTCTTTATTAGTTGATAAGACTTCCCAATTAAATGATAACAGTCATACATTTAAAAGGAAAGCTGTGAAACTGAATAATAAAATGTGGTGGCATAGAATGAAAAATGTTACATTACTGGGATTTAGCATAGTTTTATTCATTGGTATTATTATCATATTGTTTTTTAACATTTTTTAGGTTTTTCAACAATATAACAGGAAAGATAAATAAATTATAATACAATTTTATTATTTTGTTATTATATAATTATTGTTTTGTATATATTACAAAGTCTTTATATATATAGGTGTACGTATTTTATGGGATTTTTATTGTTTCTTTTTAAATTATTTTCTTAGTTAATTTTGTATACATTATTTCAGTTGACTATATGCTTGGAGGTGCATCATTAGTGCTATCGACTCTAGGTTTTTTAGAACTTTGTTCTTCATTATTTTCTTCATCACCGTTTTCTCCAATATCATTTCCTTCATCATTTACATTTTCACCTTCATCATCATTTGTTTCACCCATCTCTACATCTCCTTCTCCATTTGCGTTATTATTTTCAACATCATCTTGGATTTCTCCATCTTCATTAGCCTTTGCCTTTTGTTCACTTAATTGTTTATTCAATTGTCTCTTTAGTTCTTGAATGGATTGATAGTCATCTAATTTTTCTCTAATTATTGGTTTAAGTCCCATAAAACCGATTTGATCCAATGCATTTAGTACGTCATCAACATTGCAACTTTTCCTGTATTGTTCTCTTGCCATTTCTCTTGCAAATAGTAATAAATGATTTACAAAAACTGTAGCACTACGTTGTAATGCTAATGCTGCATCTTTATTAATCATAATAGATTTCTTCCCGGCTCCATTATCGTCATGATTATCCTCATCTTCATTAAAGTTGATAACACTATTACCACCTTCTTTTGCCAAGCTTGTCACAACACTCTTTGGGAATAATAAATCTTGTATAGTGACATTTTCTTGCTCTTTCACATATGATGTGGTAGGATAATTACCTTGCGCATCTTTTCTCCAACCTTTTGGTGGCATCGTTTATGTAAATTATTATTCTATTCTGATACGGTTAATTTCAATATATACTACAAATATTCCCCAGAACAACTAGTTTTCAAATCTTTTGATAATATAATAGTCAATGTCAAGTAATTGAATTATTTCAAAACTTTTTTGGTGTTCCTACTCTGAATCTCCGTCAATAAAAGATTAATTTTCTTTATAAATATTCCTAAAACAAAGAAATACAATTAATTTCACTATTAATTAAGTGATTGCAGTAACTGTAAGTAATGGAACTGTTTCTTAATTATATCTGATCTCATTTTTAATAACTACAATGGACAGATAAGTTCTTATTATCATTATTGTCATTATCGTTATTATGGGAAATACGCGTTTCGTTGTTTGTGATTAAATACATCAGCAAAATGAAAAATTAATCGATGAGCTGCTCCAAGAGCAAGACGAATCATCAACAAGAGTGATTAGCTTGCATTAATGAATGAATTATTTCTTAGACAGTGTATTAATTGATCAACTTTGTTATATATTTAACTACAACAATCGATATTCCTGGTTTGTTAAAGAATAATCTAAAACTAGAGGTTAGTTTCACTCCCTCATTTATTCAGAATTCAAAATTTGGAAAATAAACACAAGTAATAATACTAAGATGTTTCAAGCTGTTGCTTCAAAGATCAAATCAAAGTTATTTAATGCCGACAGTGCAACATCAGCAGCTATTAATCCAGATGACTATAATATTGTAAAAGAAGGTGCTGCCGAAATTTTGTTCGCAAAGAAAGAAACTGTTTTCTATAACCCTGTTCAACAATTTAATAGAGATTTAAGTGTCACTTGTATCAAAGCATGGGATAACTTATACGGCCAGAATTTTTCTAAAGCAAATAAATATAACAATAAACAAAATAACAAGAGATCAATCGGTGATGAAGATAATTCTTCAAAACACAGAAGATTGGATGACGGTTCAAAACAAGAATTAAATGTCAATAACTCTAAACCATATATTAGAATATTAGAAGCTTTATCTGCTACAGGTCTACGTGCTATTAGATATGCTCATGAGATTCCAAATGTAAAGGAAATTGTTGCAAATGATTTACTACCTGCTGCTGTCGATTCAATTCAAAGAAATGCTGAATACAATAAAGTCGATCACATTGTTAAACCAAATTTAGATGATGCAAATGTTTTAATGTATCGTAACAAATCAACTAATACTCGCTACCATGTTATTGATTTGGATCCATATGGTACCGTTACCCCATTTGTCGATGCTGCTCTACAAACAATTGAAGATGATGGTTTGATGTTGGTTACTTGTACTGATTTATCTGTTTTGGCAGGTAATGGTTATCCAGAAAAATGTTTTGCTTTATATGGTGGTGTAAACATGGTTTCTCACGAAGCTACACACGAAAGTGCCTTGAGATTAGTTTTGAACTTATTAAATCAATCTGCTGCAAAATATAAAAAGACAGTTGAACCATTGTTATGTCTAAGTATTGATTTCTACGTTCGTGTATTTGTTAAAGTTAAAACAAGCCCAATTACTGTTAAAAATCTACAATCCAACACTATGATTACATATCATTGTTCACAATGTGGTACTTATCACAATCAACCTTTAGGTCGTGTTCAAGAACGTATGGGTAAAAAAGATAAACCATTCAAGAAATATTTGGTAGCTCAAGGTCCACCCACTGATCAAAAATGTAAATTCTGTGGAGGTACCTTTCATTTAGCTGGTCCAATGTATGCAGGTCCATTGCATAATCAAGAATTTGTTAAAGAAGTTTTACGTATTAACAAAGAAACCCATGCTAATAAAGATGACATATACGGAACCCGTAAAAGAATCGAAGGTATGGTCACTTTAGCTTCAAATGAATTAGATAACGCTCCGTTTTATTTTAGTCCAAATGTGATTGCATCGATTCTAAAATTACAAGTCCCACCATTAAAGAAAGTTGTTGCTGGTTTAGGTTCATTGGGTTACAATTGTTCTTTAACACATGCTCAACCATCATCATTAAAGACTGATGCTCCATGGGAAGCTGTTTGGTATGTCTTAAAAGAATGTGATGAAAATAAAGACAGAGATTTAGAAAAAATGAACAAAAATACAACCGGTTACAGAATTTTAAGCTCTATTGATAAATGGTTACCAAAGGAAGAAGAAGAAGAAGAAGAAGTAGAAGAACAAAAGGAATCTGTAGACGAATATAGAAAAAAACCATTATTCAAAAAATCAGACCTTTCCTTTGAAGAAAATGAACAAAGTGGTAATGTTGAAAAATTAAGAAAGTTAAAGATTGTCAGATACCAAGAAAACCCAACAAAGAATTGGGGTCCAAAGGCACGTCCAAACTCATCGTAAATAATATGAATAAATAAATAAAAAAAATAAATAAATCAGTGTAATTTAAAAAATAAGAATAACTAACTACGTAATGATAGGCTTGAATTATGAAATTATTTCCACAGTATGAAATATATTAATAATTAAATCATAAAAAATGTCGTTAAAATATGTAAAAAATATTTATATGTCTAGGCTAAAAATTAGTGGAGTGAATATTAGTGATTATAATTGTACAATATTGAATATATATATGATATTACTATAGTTCATTTAATCTATTGATTACGGACCTCCCAATTTGGGTCAGTGACATATCTGATCCAGAAAGGCCATGTTATTACAGTTGTCATAAAGGTTGACCAACCAATAAATATAGTACCTACTCTCTTAAATTCACTGACGGCCCATGATGAACTGGTATGTGTGCTTTTTGAAGCGGTATGTGCAAATCTAGCAGATTGTTGACGAGCAATTCTTGATGTAGTTTGGGATAAAATTCTTGAGTACATTGTAATTGATTATATGGATTTAGATTGAGGTTTTTTGCTTATGCGAATATTAGTATAAATATAATTGAGCTTATATTTGTTTTTGTATGTGGGTTGTTGTAATTTACAATTTAACAATAACTAATATATAACTAATATATAATTAAAATATAATTTAAAAGAATTGAAGAGAAAGAGAATACAAGATCATAAACGAGTGATAATGCTTGATTTTTATATAAAACATTTAAGATAATATCAATCTCCTGTTTACCCCATAAATAAATAAAACGCATATTTACAGTTACTTATTTTATGACACATAAAATCTTTAGCCGATAGTTACAGCCAGTTAATTCAATTGAGTTCACTAATACACTAGTTTGAAAGGGTTCATAACTAAACTAAACATATTACAAACAATAAGGATCAATAAAGTAAATTAAAATAACATTGAAATGTCCTATATTCTGTACAAACCATCCAGCAGAGACGATAATAAAAATAAACTAAACAAAAATAAACTAAAATAAACTAAAATAAACTAAACTAAACTATAACACGACACAATAAGAAAGGCATATAGTTAGATACATAGTAATGTAATTTTAGAAGAAGTGGAAGTTGAAACAGAATTGATATACACTATTCATAAAGATCATGAGACGTCAGATGCTTTCAACTTGCAAGAAGCTATTTGATCACCAGCCATATTCTTTCCTTAGAATTTCGAAATGATAATTGAAAATAGTTTGTACGGGCGATTGTTAAGAAATTTGTGATCGAGAATAATAATTTACACTAGTTTCCTAAGAAACGGATAGCAAGGGATGGTGATGTCAATGTGGTGTGGGATGGATAAAGTTCGAGTTATGTTAAATCTGGTAGAATCAAAGTAAGAATAAGTTTTTAAGTAAACTAAGGTATTGAGATAAACGTTTTTTTTTTTGGGAGTGGTTAGCCTCACAGTACAGCACAGCACAACAGAGATTCTCATTTTCTTCATTATCTCCAGGTGAACAGCAACAACATAAACTGATAGACACATAACTGGTTTATGTTTTCTTCATTATTTTCTCTACCCTTTTTCATTCAGATTTCTGTTATTCAAGTGGGATAAGATGTGCAGTGCTTGCACACCACATCTTCAAGTAATTTAGTAGTGGTTACTACTAAATTACTCGGAGAACATTTACCTTATATGTGGATAGTTAATATGTCAAAGAGTGAAAAAAGGTATAAGAATAAGATGCAAGTTTCGGAACTTGTAGGAGAGAAATCTTATCCCTTGGGCAATGTAGTTTTTTGACCACCCTTCCTGTTTGTGCTTCTGTTCTTAGATTTTCTTTTTCAAAATAAATGTGTCAAAACTTGATTTTTGTATTTTTATCAATATTTTTAGCCTTTTGATGTGTTAGGTAACTGAAAGAATCTGTATGAACAGATTTTTTTCAAATGCGAATAAAGATAGTAGGAATTTTATCGGTGGTAAATATTTTAAGGCTTGTTAAGATAATTCATTAACTAAACATACAAAAATTGAAGTTTAGTTATAAAGATACTTTTGGCAAATGTAATCAATATCATTACAAGGTGTATACAGCAGCATTATCAACTAGAAATTTATGAAAAGAAGAAGCTGGAATTGAAGATATTTCAATTCTTCTTGTTAGGGCAAGTTATAAATTAATTATGCTGGAAAACGTTTAATCAAAAACACCACTTGTCAAGTTAATTATGTTTTACTTGATGATAGGGTGTTTCTTTGTTTGTAATTTTAATGGTAGTTAGTCTATATATCTATATGCATATGTGTATGTATCTATATATGCATCTGTACATGAATATGAAGAGGAAGATGAAGACGAAGATGAAGATGAAGATGAAGGTGATGAACTAACCATTCGTACATATAAGTGCCAGAAAAATTAATTGTCGACATCGTTTGGGTATTAGATGTACTTTTAGACCAATGTAAGACTCCTTATATTGTATCTTGCTAAGACGACGCCTAATTGGGGGTTTCTTCGTTTCTTTGTTCATCTATTTCTTCACTAACATCCCTTTTCAAACTTGTATGTAGCTTATTCTCTTCAATGATACTAATTGAAAGCAATGTTGCAATAGAACAAATTAAACAAAAAATGAAGACATTTTTACATGACAAATGATAAGAATTGATCAATGTCTCTTTTATAAATTTGGGTGATGATGAATGGACCCATTCTGTAGATCTAGAAGCCTTCTTTATGATTTTCAATAATTCTTTTTTAGAATGTTCTTTTGATTCAAATTTCATTACATTAGTTAATAAGAATTTATCTAATGATTCACGGAATACTGCTCCCCCAATTGAAACACCTAATGTACAACCTGTTGATCTGAATGCATATGAAATTGATGTAGTAACAGCTTGGTGATCATGTGGGACAGCCGCAATCATTGCTAACAAAGCTACTGTTATTAATACAGATACACCTAAACTAGGAACAAATACTAGAGTATATTGTCTCCAGTTTGAAATTGCTGGATCAATAAATAAAATTTGTAAACAACCGATTATTGTCAAGAAACAGAATGATAATACAAACCAGTAATATTTACCAGTTTTCTTCATATAATATCCTGCACCCAATGAACCAAATGCTGTACTAAAAAAATTCGGTATCATTCTCTTACCAATAGCAGTTGGTTTCATATTAAGAACACTAGCGAAATAAATTGGCATATAGTAAATAATTGTCATCAACGACATCATACAAAACCAGTTACTTAAACTAGAACCTAAGACACTTCTGTCTGCTAAAAATGTTAATGGCAAAATTGGATCTGCTGCAACTTTTAATTCGATGTAAACAAATGTCAGTAGACCTATTATTGCCAATGAACATAACAATATGAATAAGTTAGAACTGTATGCAATTTCATTGCCTCCTAATGAAGTGGCTAATAAAAATAAAAATAAAAATGTTACTAAACTTATTGCCCCAACCCAATCAATTGAAGCCAATTTTGTTTTGATAGCACTTACAGAATTAACCCCACTAATTTGTAACCCATTACCTTTACTACCTTCTGGTAATCTTAGGTACAAAATAATCAAAATTGTGCTTATGAATGATAATGGTAATTGAATAATAAATGACATTCTCCAACCACCGCCATGCTCTGTGAACCACCCTCCAATAATACCACCCAAAGCTGTACCTAAACCAAAGTAAAAGTTGCAAATACCTTGGTATAAAGCTCTATTTCTTAAAGGTACTATATCACTAGTAGTAATACTACTCATAGAAGTGATACCACCACCACCGATTCCTGCAATGAATCTACCAATAACTAACCACCAAAATGATGGACTTATACCACATATTAATGAACCTACAAAAAAAACTATGTTACAAAAAATTAATATGCTTTTCCTACCAAAAATATCAGAAATTTTACCGTATAGTGGTTGAAATGTGGCACTTGATAGTAAATATGCTGTAGCAACCCATGATATTCTTGGTAATGCATTAAATTCAGATGCAATGTGTGCTAATAATGTAGAAACAATTGTATTATCTAAAGCAGATAGAAATATTCCTAAATACATTGATAACATAATGACTTTTAATCTTAGAGGAGATATTTCAACATCTTCTTTACTAGTACCAACTACTGCGTTATTAATAGAACCGTACTCTGTATTTTCACTTTGACGTCTTTCTAGATATTCTTGTTCATTCTCTTCAATCTCTGCTGCAACAAACCCAGGTAAACCAGAACTTGGATCTTGTAACAAGTCGTCCCTAATGGGTTTTAAAAGAGAAGTATGTTCATTTTCATTTTCATCAAGTTTACCAGTAATTCCATGTTGTGTATTATCTATCGTGATGCTTGAATCATTCCCAGTGAGCTGTTCTTCATTGGTATTTACAGAACCTGATTTCTGAGCTATACCACCAGCAGCATTTTTCTCTGCCTTTCTTTTCTTACGTCTCTCTCTTTCTCTCCTAGCTTTACCTCCCATTGTTGAGTATTGAGTCAAAATTCCCTTAATATCTCAAATCGCTTAACTGTAACGATTGAGTAGCTATACTTTACCTATTGGACTCAAATAAATGATTGGTATACTTGTAGAAAGTAAAACTACTCGACAATCAAGTTTCATGTACATTAAATAAGTGAAAATAAATAAACAAAGAAGAATAAAATACGTTTTATCATTTATTTCTTCACCAATCCATCATCCATCACAACTATAATAATAGTATAGTACCACATTTTTCAATCTGATCTGTCATAATATGGTCCGCTTTTTTACGTACCGGGATGGGATATTCTTATAATATGCAGTAACTAACGAAAAAGAGCCACACTTTATAAGAAAAGCGATGAGATAACGAAACAGCAACAGTTAATGTCAGTAATTGACAAGTTGAGTAGATATCATATACTATTGTATTGCTTAATAGTAGTGATAGGGTACCTGTGATCGAGATAATATATATACAAGGAGAGAAGGAGGTATAGAGGAGGAGTAGAAACTTTCATGTTTAGATGAGAGAAGTGAAATGGAATATATGTTAAAGTAAATATAGGCAGATGGTTAGTTAGGTCATTTAGATAATATAGTATAGAAAAAAAAGGTTAAATAATTATTATAGTTACCGTTTAAGAGGGACAGTTTGTTTTGTAATCTAAATGTTCCATTTTGAGAAATCTGGAATGTCAATGTGAAAGAATGGGTAGTTTGTACCCGTTGCTGCACAAACGTAATAGTATCTATCATCTGATAGTGATAACGAGCCCGCATTACCATCATCATCAGAGGTTGTTGAAAGTGGTGATTCTTCTAAATCGGAACTCTTGGAGATATGACAACTGGTATGTCCAACAATTATTGATGCGTCACTGTGTTCATCATTGATGGTACCAAACCCTATGTTGACTAAACCTCTTTTAACCCATGGTGATATAATACCTGCAAAATGAAATTCAACTTGTCTATCAGCGTATCTGTTAATTGCTCTTCTTAAATCAACTAAACTTTGTAAAGCAGTAGCATCTGTTTGAGCAACTTGGGAAAAATCGAAACATACCACTTTTAATATTGGTCTAGCATCAATAATACGACTATTTTGGATTTCAGATCCATTTGTTTCAAAAATTGTAGATTCAACATCGGATGTGTTATTCTTGTTAGATTTGCTGAATATATTTTTTAAAAATCTAGGAGGTTGCCATTCACCAGGATCATTCCATGGTCTTTCAGATTTTTTCAAATGATGTTTTAATATACCTGGTCTTGTTAATCTTTTAACTTCATCATAAACAATATCATAGTTTCTTGAAGAGTTAATATAAGTGAAACTTTCAGCTAATCTATAGACTATAACGCCTGGTGGAGGTAACGATACTTTAACATGTGGATTTAATTCTTTTGTATAGGAGTGATCAAATGGAAGCCATTTAGTATAATATTTAATGTTACTATTATTAGCATCGTCTAGAGTTGATGATTTTAGATTCAAAACTTCAATATCATTTTTCTTATAGGAATCATTTGATACCTGTTTATATTCCAAATCTTTTGAATAATTTGAACCATTTGCTGAATCGACTTTAGTAGCAATATGAGGGGTATCTACAATTTCTGGGTTAATAACTTCTGCTACTTGAATTTGACCTAAGAATTTACCAGCTGGGAAAGTCACTTTTAATAATAATAATGCACAAGACCAACATATAGCAAAATAAATACCATTTTCAATTGAGGAAAATACTGTGATAAAAACGGTAGCAATGAAACATAAACAATCTAATGGACTCATTTTCCAGAAATTCCAAGTTGTAGTGTATGACGCAATTAAATCAGAAACTGCATGAATAATGACAGCGGATAATGTAGCCTTTGGAATATAAAAGAAAGCACCTGTTAGACAATACAATGCCAATAAAACACAAGCACCAGATACTAAACCAGATAAAGGAGTTTTAACATTACATTTTGATTTTAAAGCAGATCTTGAAAAAGAACCAGTTGCAGGATAGGCACTGAAGAAAGTACCAATTAAATTTGTTACACCAATAGCAATTAATTCTTGATCAGGAACAATCTTATAATCATTAACTCTACCAAAAGATTTTGAAATGGCAATATGTTCTAATAATAAAATGATAACAGAAGCTGGTAATTCTGTTGCAATTTTTGACATCAAACCATCTGGGACTTTAAAAACACGAGTTTCCTTTAAACCTGATGGAACAGTACCTAAAATTGAAATTGGTCTTTCTGCCTTTGTTTTACCTCTTGTAATTGCGAATGAAATTGCAGTAAAAATAATGATAATTACAGCATTTCTCATTGCATTTGAGTAAAAGTAAAATATTTTTAGATATTGGTTATATTTTTTATTTTTTAATGGATATTTATCAGCTAATTTTGGACCTAAAGAAGTGAAAAACCATTTGCAGAAATATAATAAGAATAATGGAATTAATCCAAATACTGCATCTAATTTTGTATCTGGTAAATGTTTCAAAGTATTAATGATAACTTCATAAGTAGCAGTTCTAGTATTAACATTACTACTGTAACCCATTAAACCTGGTACTTGACCCCAAATAATATTAAGGGCAGAACCTGTCATAAACCCAGCAACAGCATTAAACGAAATTAATTCCACTAAGAAACCTAATCTTAAGATACCAATACCAGTGGCGATGATACCACATAATAATGCTAATGTAGTTGCGATAATTGGAGCAGTATAGATAGTAGTTTCTTCTTCAGTTAATTTTGCAGTAACACTTGCAATAACTTTTGCAGTTTGTAATGACATGACAGCGACTGGTCCGATACATACATCTTTTGAAGTAGCAAACAATGAATATATAAAAGCACCGACAAAGGAAGAGTACAACCCATATTGTGGTTCTAAACTAGCAATTTGTGCATATGACATTGATTGTGGTACTAATACACAACCGATAGTGATACCTGCGATTAAATCATTCAATGCCCAGTTAAAATTATAATGTGGAATCCATTTAATGATTGGGAATATAGATAAGATATAATCAAAAAATTTGTTTATAGTAAAATATTCTCTTAGCGAATGGTTATAATATTCTTTAAAAGTTACTGTATCTTCAATATAAGCAGGAATATTTTCTTGATTATAACCGAAAGTTGAATCTGCTTCATTATTTATTGATTCTGAATAATCCAATCTAGTTTCTTTAAAATTTTGTTTTTCTGAATTTGAAGTAGTGTTATTGTTATTACCTCTATAATCATTATCAGTTACTTCAATAACGTCAGTAATATTATTATTATTATCTTCATTTCCTCTGTATTCATTATATTCTAATTCTAAATCATCGAAATCGATGTGTGAATCTTGATTTACTGTCATACCGAATTGGTTATATAGATATGAGAGTAAAGTAATTATACTATGATTGTTTACTGTTATAATATTATATATGCTGTTATTTATAATATATAATGAGTGATATTAAATGGAGTAAAGGAGTATAGTACATTATTACTTTTAATATATGCAATGCTATGTGTTTATATATGTTTGAAAAAACTTTAAATTAAATCAGAGAGATGACTCAACTAATTAATTAAATTAAATTAAATTAAATGAAATTAAATTAAATTAAAATCCCTGCTCAATTAACAAAATCATAAGAATCCAACAAGAGTAGTCATTACATTATTAAAAGATCCATGTTCTATCTCTGTCTCTCTCAGTGTATCTGACCATACTATTTGCAAACAATCCACCCCACATTGGAAAGCGAATCTAAACCATTTTCTACCTATCAGAGCTATGTTACACACTTGGTTATAGATAAGAGGTGTGTATATGAATATTTGAATATACATATACATATACATTTAAGAATCATCACAACCATCTCTTCTTCTCTTCTTGAAAAGTTTGCGCCATACCTCTGAACTGCCCCACAGTTCCTAGTTTCACGTGTGCTATTTACACTGTTTAAGTACGGTGGAACAGTGAAAAAAGTGAAAAAAGTGAAAAAATATACTTTATTTTATTTTGTTTTGTGGTTCATGAGTCCTTTCCTTGTGAGAAACGAAGGTGAAAATACCACCACAATTAAACAGCCACCACTGTTAAAAATAGTACTACACTATCACGTGTAGTAGGCGATCACAGTATACCGAACACGAATACTACTTACTGCAGGTGGATGGAACTTACAATGTAGGGTACCTTTCCCTCACCATCCACTGTTGTGGCTGAAATATGTAATATAGTATAATATGCTACCAAGAACTGGTAATGATCGCTTGCTAAGGATCATAAGAGTAGGAGTAGTATTTTTATGTATGTAATCACTGATACGAATCGGTTCATACAAAATAGAATAGAATAGAATAGAATAGAATGAGTTTATTTAATATTTTATATATATACATGAATGGGTTGTATGTTATTATGTACTCTATGTTATGATACGTTGTTTAAACGTGTAGTTATAGGAGGGATATATATTTGTTGTATTTTGTGGATGGTTTGAGATCGATCTAAATCATCAGAGATAGATTAGAATGTTTAATGGGACAAGTACCATCTACCTTTAGCTTTTCTACGTTCTAATATCTTTGTACCTTGCTTGCTTCTGGACCTTGCCAAGAAGCCTATTCTTCTCTTTCTCTTTAATGTACTTGGTTGATATGTATTACCTCTTGATTTCCATCTTTTTTGAAATCCAATACCACCAATCCCAAATCCAAATGGGAAATTTAATATACTGTTGGAAAGAATACCATTACCACCACTGATACTAGTGCCTACGATATTAGCATTAGCACCATTCGTATTACTAACACCTAATCCACTACCTCTTGGTAATAGTGTTCGTAGTATGGAAAATGAATTGAAGGAAGTGAAAGTTCTCTTACTAGTTAACTGGAATAAACCTCTATTAACAAAAGACATCGCAATAGTACTATATACTGTTCTGCTATGAAACACACTATTCACCTGTGCCTTTTGATTGCTCTATTGAGAAGTATTAATTACTACCCTTCTGAACATCCTCTTTTCATTCACATATTTATATAATATTTAAATATCTGGTCCTTGCAATTTTCCTTACAATTTTATTTTTTTTCATTTTTTTGGTAGAAATCTCTAGTTGCGGTTCGGGTAAGCTGAATGGATAACACAAAAACAAACAAACAAACAAATAAAATATTTAATATGAACAAATTTATATAACAAATTGTAATCAAAACTAGTAGCATTATCGACTGATAAGAGTCTAGTTACGTACCACAGAACAAGGTATATATAGAGAATACACAATATCAAGAAAGAAACCATGTCTGCGAACGAAAATAAAGAGAATAATTTAGTTTTCTCTTCAGAAGAATCGGTTAATGAATTTCCAAGAACACCAAATCAATTATTGAAAAGAACTCATTCAAATGCATTGAAATCAACTGTATTATTGAAGAATAATCTTAAACAGCCGTTACATAACAATAGTACCAGACTACCATTGGCTTCAAAAGATAATAATAGATCAAATAGCATTATATTACAACAACAACAACAAAAAACGGTTATTGGTAATAATAAATTACAATTAAATAAACAACAATCGATTGCTGGTAAAAGAGATGCTAATGATTTGAAAAGGTTTAAAAAATATGGATCTGTGTTGGGTTATAATTCATTTCCAAAAGTTAAAAGTCTTGTATTAAAAGATATTGACGATAACAATAATAACAATAATGATAGTGAAGATGAAGAAGATGATAATAACCCATTATCATTGAAATTAAAAAACGCAATTAATAACAATAATGATAAAACAGGAAATAATGAAGAATCTGGTTTATTTAGTCAAGGGAAAGGTTTAAAAGAACTTATACGAGAAACAAATAGTACAGAACAGAAAAATGAATTTGAATTAGAATTCACATCACATAATGATAATGAAATTAATTATTCGCCAATTGGTAATTTATCATTTAATCAAAATGATATTGATAAATTGAAAAAATTTAATTCTCCATTTAAAATCTTTGATGATGATAATAGTATAGCAAATGAACAAACAACTCCTTCACATGAATTACTATTATCATTAGATGAATTTAACAGTGATTCAGATGATGAAAAAAATAATCTTAACGATACATTGATTGAACCATATATGCATAACCACAATAATAACAATAAAAATAATGAAACAGATAATACAGATACACATCTAATAAATATTGAACCACAATATAATGGTGATGGATTACAACCAGATGAATTAGATGATTTATTAGACATATAATATACTAAATTTTTTTTAAATTATATAAAGGATAATATTATATAAATGTACATATATTTACAGGTTTTAAATGCATATTTTTTTTTTCAGGTAAAAACACAGTTCCCTTATTGTTGGTTACACTGAGGACCATCATTTTCAAATGATGAATAATAATCATTGCTATTTTCATTATTGCTTTCTACTTTTATTTCAGGCAATTCTTTAATAATATCAAAATTAATAATTGATTCTGTATTAGTTGGATCATTTTCAGAAATTTCTTCTGGTTTGGCTTTATCATTTGGTAGAATGTTTCGTATATGGACAATATCATTTTTCTCTACAATCCAATTATCTGGTGGAAATTCAATACTTATTTTAATGAATAAATCACCAAACAATGTACCATATTTATTTAATGGCCAACCTTCTTGTTCGACTTTAATAATATCTCCAGGTCTTATTACTTTACCAACAGGTATTGTTAATGTCAAATCTCTTCCATCGAATGTTTTAACAACAAACTTATCTTCAAACCCTGTAATTGCTTCAGATAATGAGATTGTTAAATTACATAACAAATGATTGTTATCATATCTTTCTAAATTTTTTGATGTTTCAATTGTTTCATTAATAATAAATATCAAATCACCTGTAATTTTTTTATTAATTTCTTCATCAGCTTTATTTTCAATGATGATAACATCTCCATTTTTCGAACCCTTTGGTATTGATACAGTAATAATTTCTTCAATATTTACCATACATTGCCCATTACAATTTTTACAATAATTTTTTGATGAATTTGGTTTTTTATAGATTTTACCCATACCATTACAATTTTTACATAAAATATTTTGTCTTGCTATGAAACCAGGTGCTAATTGTTTTTTAATTTCTCTATAACCTTGTCCATTACATTTATTACAATCAATCAATGGTGGTATATATGGTGTACCATCTTTTTTATTACGCCAACCGAATCCATTACATTTAATGCAAACAATTTTCCTTTTATTGTTAAATCTTATTGTTTTACCATTATACAAATCAGATGTTTTAACATCTATTGGAATTTCAATATTTTGTGAAGCTTTAGTTGTGTTTGAATTGTAATGATTATGCGTGTATTCGTTATCATTATTATTTTCTTCATAAAATTTTCTATTATCGTATTCTGATCTTTGTGTATCATCACTTAATATTTGATAAGCGGAAGTAATTTCTTTAAATTTCAATTCATTTTCTGATTTATTATTTTCATCAGTATTTTTATCTGGATGATATAATAATGCTAATTTTCTATATGATTTTTTAATTTCATCTTTTGTTGCATTTTCATCGACATTTAGTAATTCATATAAGTTTTTTTCATCAGTATTGTACATCTAAAGACAGTGTATACGTGTGTGATATACTCTGTATTACGATAATCTTACCAAATAAACCCCATCATCTAATACCATTACTTCTTTAATAAGCATTTTTTTTTTTCTTAAAAAAATTCATATTATATAATAATTTTTAATTTTTCATGCCCTTGTAAAATGATTCATTGATGAGATGAGCTGTGGAAATGTAGTAAGTAGAAGAAGAGAAGAGGTGTGAGAGTAGAAGAAACAAGATATATAAGATAAGAACGATGGTAGTATTGAATGTATATAAACAATATTACGAGATTGCAGCAGAACTGGGAACCAAAATTTAAATCGGAGGAGAAACCCTTGATCTCGTTATAAGATAATGGGATTTTACGCAGCTTCATTAGATAAATCAACCTTTTTTCTAATAATGAGCTGCCTATAATGAAATAGAGAAAACCTACACACTAGGAGAAATGTCCACCGAAGAGAGTTCACGACGACACTAATAGCTAATTATCAAGTTAAGATTTCAAGAATATACTACAATCCTTAAGCGTAAAGCTTCTGATATTATTAACAACGAGCCACTCATTCCCTAATGCAGATGTACAATATCTAGTATAGTCTAGTCTCTTACAAGAGTATATATATATATATATATATACTCTTGTCTGTGTCATGTGAATATCACCATAGATATTATACACTGTAATATAATATAGTGTATAATAAATAATAGCCAATATGCAATGACAAGACCATGCGCGTACGTATGTTATGATCAACACACGCACACACACACACATCACCCATCACCCATCACGATCAGAATACCCCAACACCACACCACACCACGCATTTACACATATTGTACACGCTTGGTGGTAATTAAATAGCGACAATTGAATGCAACTGTGTCGCTGTTTAAATACCGACATCACGCATACAAATAATAAATTATTAAACCAAGTAATCCAGTATATACGTAAATTACGTTTTTAAACTATTTTATAAACTCTTACAAGCAGCAGGTGAGAGGTAACTACTAGTAGTAGTAGTAGTAGTAGTAGTGCAAGTGAGAATGGCAAGTGGAGTGGAGTGGAGTGGAGTGTTGGATCTGTGTATCCCTTAAAAATGAGGAGTAAGTGCACCGTAAATGACTTACCTGGTGTTCCAATATGTTGATATGTGGATATGTTGATATTGCAATGAGATTATCAACAACCCTTTAATTTGGTTTTAAAAATACATGAACTTTTGACCTTTGATTCTTGTAGTATATTATACAATACTGTAACCATTTTAAACATCACCATATTTTAGAACTTTTTAGTACCAGTATTTGCTATCTTTTTCTCTCTCTCTGTGTGTGTGTGTGTGGGCTTATGTTTTTTTTTAATTTTTCTCAATTTTCTCAATTTACTCATACTGTATAGATAGCCTCTTGTCTTGTTGTAATGAAAGGCCTATGGCATGGTAATGTGGTAATTGTAAAAACAGTCACGCAGAATAGTTATTTTATGTTTTTCGTCATAATCCAATTTTTTTTTTATGTAACAATATACCGTATAACAAAAATATATAGAACACTAATAACTGGAATTTAGTTGTTATCATTCATTCATTCATTCATGCATCTTACTTTTACTTTTACTGTTTCGTAACTTAACCGGTGATGTGTGTTTGTTCTCTTTTACTATTATTACTCATACACACACACACACACATATATATATAGAGAGAAGTTTACTTTATCTTATAAATAAATTATATATACTCAATCTTGCTTTACCATTTGTTGTTACATTAATTTATATTTACTAGACATATAAAACATACAAACATACAAACAAACAAGTTAAAATATATACACACTATAATTTATTCTTTGCTATCACTATTACTATTTTCTCCATTTTTACTAGAAAAAAGTATCTCATCGCAAAAAATTAAAAAAATAAGAAAAAATATATATATTTAAGAAAATCATATTATACAATTAATTAGTCATTTTTCTTTTAAAAAGAAGAAATATTAGTATTAATTATGTCCACAACAACAACGACAACAACGACAACAACGACAACAACAACAACTCTAAACATACCTCCATTTACTGAAAAAACTATAATGAATGAAAATTTAGATGATTTTAAACCAGCTCCAAAATTATTAGTAAATCAATTAAATGATTATGTAGTACAAGCAAAATATGCTGTAAGAGGTCCAATACCAATGAGAGCTGAAGAATTACAATTACAATTACAATCGGATCCAACTTCATTACCTTTTAATGATATTATTACTGCAAATATTGGTAATCCACAACAATTAGGTCAAAAACCATTAACTTTTATAAGAGAAGTTTTATCTCTTTTACAATATCCTGAACTTTTAAATGATAAAGAAAAACAATCAAAAGCAATTGAAATGGGATTATATAAGAAAGATGCTATCTTACGTGCAGAAAGATTATTAAATGATATCGGCGGTTCTGTAGGTGCTTATTCTTTATCACAAGGTGTTGTTGGAATAAGAGAAACTATAGCAAATTATATCACCGAAAGAGATGAAGGTGAAACTACTTCTATCGATGATATATTCTTAACTACTGGTGCTTCTTCCGCCGTTTCTCATCTATTACCAATACTTTGTAAAGGACAAGAAACTGGTGTATTGATCCCAATACCACAATACCCTCTATATACCGCTACATTAACAATGAGTAATTCTCCTGCTATTTCATATTATCTAAATGAAAATGATAATTGGTCAATCGATACTGAAGAAATTGAAAGATCTGTTAATGAAGCTCTATCAAAAGGTATAAAACCAACTGCTTTAGTAGTAATAAATCCAAGTAATCCAACTGGTTCAATTCTTACTGAAGTTGATATCGCAAAATTTTTTAAAGTCGCTGCAAAATACGGTATTGTAGTCATTGCAGATGAAGTTTATCAAGAAAATATCTTCCCAGGTTTTAAATTTCATTCAAGTAAAAAAGTTTTAAGAAAATTACAAAGACAATTCCCTGGTAAATATGATAATGTTCAATTAGCTTCTATACATTCAACATCAAAAGGTTACATTGGTGAATGTGGTCAAAGAGGTGGTTATATGGAGTTAATAGGATTTAGTGATGAAGTGAGGAAAATAATCATGAAATTATTCTCAATTTCATTATGTGCAGTTATTACTGGTCAAACATTAGTCGATATGGTTGTATCACCTCCTAAAGAAGGTGATGAATCTTATGAACAAGATCAAGCTGAACGTAATAAAATTAAAGAAGATTTAGCAAATAGGTCATCTATTTTATATGAGTTATTCTCATCATTAGAGGGTGTTGAATGTCAAAAACCAGAAGGTGCTATGTATCTATTCCCAAAGTTGAATTTACCTGAAAAAGCCATTGAAGTTGCTGAAAGTATGGATATGCCTGCTGATGAATTTTATTGTAGGGAATTACTAGAATATACTGGTATCTGTACTGTACCAGGTTCAGGTTTTGGTCAATTACCTGGTACTTATCACTTAAGAACAACATTCTTAGTACCAGGAACTGAATGGCATGATAATTGGAAAAAGTTCCATGAAGATTTCTATCAAAAGTATAGGTAATGTATTTATTCAACCAAAAGAAAGTAAAATTTAAAAAAAAGTATACTTTCAATTATATTTTCCATTTAAACGTATTAATGTCTGCATTTATAATAACTGATGATTGTTTTTTTTTTATACCCAAAAGTTTTCTATCATAAATTAATTTATTAATTACATACAACTATCAATATATATAGTTTTTTTATAATACAATTCCAATTTCAATAAAATCGCTAATTTTCTCGAAAGGAATCTATAATTGTTACACATGATTTTTACGTCAAATTCTGATTTATATATTACTAGTATTTGCAAAACTAAAAGTATCATCATACTCCAAATTAGTTTCATCTGCTTCTAATAACATATCAGAATCTTCAGTACTTAAGTGAATATTACTACCTTCCTCTAAGTATATCATGGCTTTCCCATTTTCAATACTTACGATGTTTTGTACAGGTAATGCAGCTATTGTTTCTAGTTTTCTTTTTTCAAATTTCTCTGTGCAATTGATAATTTCTTTACAAAGTAATTCATTTGGAATACCTCTTGCTGTAGTAACATTAGATTTATTATAAAAATTAGAACCATGTTTCAAACACATATTCCATTCTTTTAAACATTCATCTTTATGCAATGAAAGTAAATGTTTCATTCTCGTTATACCGTTACTATGAAATGTTGAGCTTGCAATCATTCCCAATCCAACTTTAATGTGGTATGTTGTAATGATACGTTCCAGCATATCAAATATATCTTGTCTTTCCATTGAACTTGTCTCAATATATATTGGAATACGGGGTAAGTCAAGTAGAAATGCACCTACTGCTGTAGTTAATTGTTTAAATTTAATATTCTTTAAAGGGAACATCCATACAAATCTTGAGTGATAATCTCTACAATATAGAATATGAGAATATTTTTTTTCAATTAATTCATTTTCAAATGGTTCAAAAATTTCAATATGAATTCTTTCAAATGGCAACAAATTCTTATATATATTTATATGTCCCTGCTTTTCTAATACTGGGATTTTCTTCTCTGAGTTACATTTCGAACAAAATTTAACAGCTAATTTAGTGAATTCTCTAGTTATATTTGAATTAATTTTACTAAAATTTGAATGTAATAATTGATAACCCATATGTCCATTCAGAATATGTGCATTGATAATTAGATCGTATATACAATCTGGTTCACATACGATTCTATCATATTTTTTCCTATCGTGTATTTCCTTATCACTATGTAAATAATATCTTCTATTTAAATACAAAGCTTTTGTATCTGCATGTACTCTAGTCCATCTACTAGTTGCTGCCAATGTATCTGGGTTTAAAGTATCTGTTTTGATTAATTGATAAATAGATTGTGTTAATTGACCATTGATCTTTGCTGAATACTTCTCTAATTCTTTTCTACCTAATTCAAATAATTCTGAATCCAAGTACGAATCAGCATTTGCCTTATACGATTGACCTATCTGAGGATAGAAGAATTCGAAATCTTGTCCATTTTTTAGACGACGTTTATTATCTATAATATCTTCGGAATCATCATTAACCGCTGATTCATCTTCAGGCTCTCTCTCAGTATGGCTTCTTTTCCAGCTGCCTCTAGTAATAGTCATTACAAAATAAGCTCTTGATTCTTGTACTATTTAGAATTGACACTACATATATAAAGTCGAGTATAATGACTACAGATCCTTAAGTAAATAATTAACATACACATTTTGATATATTTTATTCATGGTCGTTAACATGGTACGCGAAATTTATTTACGCGATGAGCTTCAAAGTGGCATTCTCTATTAAATAAATAAATTATCATGTTCGATAGATACCACTTTTTTAATTCAATTGTGAGATATATTGCCCCAGTGAATCATCAATGTCCCCTTTTTGAATCACACACAATCTTTACCTTTGTATCCCAGAAGTTTCATCGATATATATGTAACCTTCTTAAAAATTTCTATTTATTAACAAATATTTATATAATGAAGCTATATATTTCTTACAAATCTTTCTTGGAATCTCCCAGAACCTTATTAGTTTGAGTTTCTAGGGCCGATATAGCAACCAAAACCCATGTAGGAAGCCATCCTATGCAAATAACAAACCACGTCCAGCATCCTAATTCTTTCCATGCTCTAATCAATCCATAAAATGCGTTTATGCCTGTTAATTCAACCTCGAAGAAGGTTACGAATAACCATAATGATATAAATGGGTTTGATAGTGCCAAGTAGATGCTATTCTTGACTTTAACACGAACAGGTGTAATGATATTGTTAGGTTTCACTAAAGTTAAAGGAAAAGCTATTAAACCCATAGCAAAAGCTAATGGGAAATTTATAACCAGTAATGAAGTTAAAACCAAACTGAAATAAATAAATGAAATTGATTTAAGCCTAAAGGATAATGGCTCTGATATTTGTAATCTTTTTTTAAAGATAAATGACATAGTCGATAGTATGAAATTACCAAATAACAACAATTCTGGTTGTGGGAAGTACATAAAACTTTGAGCAACAATAAATGAAATAATAATTGATACTGCCCAAAAGGCCAATGCTGTTAAGTTATAAGGCGAAGAAGATGGCAGAGATGTATATTGATTATCAATGTACCAACTTAATGCTGCCACAGAAAAACCAACTGACAAGAAAACAGTTGCAGGAAGATAACTACCAATCGAAACAAAATATTTTGGAGCCAATAGAAAATAGAAGAAGAATGATTGATGGAATTTCTCTAGCAAATTGTTGATCGATCTAAACATAGCTTCAGGGACACGACCAAAAGTTGTGACATCATGACCAGAATCACCGCGGGCTCTTAATGTTACCGATTGAATTTTCCAACCGCTAAATGGTTCGTTACCATATCCTTTTCTAACACCTGATAAAGCCAAATTCTTGATTCCTAATAATAATGTCTTTAATCTTGTCCAATAATTTGAATTATACATTTCATCCAATGATAAACCATGCAAGGAGACCTTTACACCTTCGTGTTCAATTACAGATACGGCTGTATTAACTAAATCCAAGTTTGGTAATCCACCATTCAAACCGTTATAAAGAACTTCAATATATTCAAAGTTATCACTAATACCAGGATAATCTAATACTACGGCAGCTTCGATAGAACCACCTGTAAAATCCAAGGAAGTGTGATATGCTTCAACCCAAGATCTCAACGATTTATCTGGATTTTCAGTGAATACAACAATAATATTTTTTGACCAAATTGGCCAGCGTGAGAAAAACCTAGTCAATGTAATACCTAATGCAGCACCACTGGTATTAAATTCATCATCTGCATTAAACCAAGGAATTGTTAAAACCATAGCCTCCGTACCATCACCTCTTGGAGCATGGAAAACACCATATAATGTATCTCCGTTTTCTTCATTTTCATAAATAACAGATTTTACTCCAATATCTTCTAACCAAGTAGACATTATATGATTTCTTTCATTTGGTGACATATGCTCAAAAGTCTCCAACTCTGAACGATATCCTCTCAATATATTCCATTCACTTTCTCTGAAATAACTATATGCTTGAGAAGGCATTAAAGCATTTTCAGATATATATGTACGTCTGAATTGTCCATCTAATGGCAATGATATGATCAATAACACACTTGCAATAGTGAAAAGCATTGGTAACTTTGGTAAAAATGCCAAAAATTTGGGTACTAGACCCAAATCGACAGCACGTTTTTGCAATACCTCAATTAAAGCCATTATCTAAGAACCGTTGATAACGTTCAAAGTGTGTATATAATATGTGATGGACTTCTCTACCAGTGCTTCCTTATATACTTTCAAACGTATCTTACTAATACTTATCTTAAATAAAATATTTGTAGTTTTTGATATCAGATACTATTTTCAATTTTATTATGGTTCGCGAGATTTTGAAAGAACAGTTAAAAGAGAAATTGCATTGAATATTTATATTTGACAATTTCAACGTTAAAAGTTGGATAGTACTGGTAACATATGAGTATCTACCAATCAACCACTAGTTACATCAAGGATATCAATTCTATATTTCATTAGGTAACATGGATTCAACACCTATTGTTGTAGATAATGGTTCATATGAAGTAAAGTTTGGTCATTCTTCAGATAAGACTCCATTTAGGGCTTTAAACGCAATTGCTCGTGACAAATATGGTTCAATATACCTTTCTAATCAGATTAAGAATATTAAAGATATATCATCAGTGACAATGAGAAGACCACATGAATTAGGTCAGCTTGTATCCTGGGAAGTTGAAAGCGCCATATGGGATTATTGTTTTTTCAACCAAGAAGAATTTGATGGGTTTGAAATAAAAGATACTAAATATCAACATCTTGTCATGAATGAAACATGTATGACATTACCAGAACTGAGTAAAAATACGGATCAAGTGATTTTTGAAGAGTTTGAATTCGAGAGTTTATATAAGGGTCCATCAGCAGGATTTATTCCTTTCATGAATTTACAAGATAAAAACATTAAAACAATATCAGGTAAAGATGAAATTGAGATAATTACTAATAATGAAAAGGAACTTTCTCCAGATGTTAATGACTCTAATATAGGATATAGAGATTTTAATTTAGTCATCGATTCTGGTTATAATTGTACTTGGGTAACTCCAGTAATTAAAGGTGTTCCATATTATAAAGCCATCAAAAAAATGGATATGGGTGGTAGATTCCTTAATGGACTTTTAAAAGAATCTATTTCATATAGACACTATGATGTTACTGATGAAACGATCTTAGTAAATAATATAAAAGAAAAATGTCTATTGATGAGTCCTACTTCATACATGGAAAGCTTTAGGAAAAAAGATATTACATCTGTTGAATATATTCTTCCGGATTTTCAAACAAGTTTTATTGGATATGTTAAAGATAAATCCTCCAAGAAACCATTACCAGAAACTTCACAATCAATTATTTTGAAAGATGAATTATTTTCTGTACCTGAGACTATTTTCCATCCAGAGATGTCCAAATTATTGAAACCTGGTATAGTAGAAGTGATACTAGAAAGTTTATCTATAATACCTGAGATGATACGACCATTGATGGTCAATAATATAGTTTGTACTGGTGGAAATTTTAATATCCCTAACTTTGGATCACGTTTGACAACAGAATTACAAAGACAATTACCTACGGAATGGGTTTGTAATGTCTCTGTAGCTGAAAAAGATAACGAACTACAAAATTGGAAAGCAATGTCAGAGTTTGTAAGTAACAATTCTGATTTATATAAACAGGCTAGAGTAACAAGAGAAGACTATTTCGAACACGGCCTGGAATGGACAACTAAAAATAGATTTGGTTACCAAAATTGGTTATAGCCGTCTACTTTACATCATTATATACAAACTCTATTTCCATACTACACACAACTACATGCATTTATCTACATTCACGTAGAGATAGAACATATATGTCTATATATATATATATATATATACTCTCAAACCAATTAATTTGTATTATTATTTTAGATCAAATTGCACCAAATTCTTCTTTATAAATAAAAATGTACTGGGCCTTTTCACTACCTTAACGTGTTTTATTCGGAAATGAAAAATTATCCCGTAAATTTTATTGAAAAATTTTGATGAAATGTTGTTATTTACATGTTATTTATTCAATGCAATAAATAAATGTATGATCAATAGTCAATTTTATTCCATTTGCAATACAATACCCCATATAGTGATTACAGATTCATATATATATTAAAAGAAGTCAGAAATATAGGATTATTTAGATAGTGAACTTTCCTTTGACAATTCATTTTGATTTAAAATTGATTCAACTAATCGCCTGTGGTATTTACAAGTTCTTTTTTTATCATGCAACCGGTACAACTATTACTTGTTTCATTCTATATTGCATTATCAACCGCTTTCTACTTACCAGGTGTAGCTCCAACTACTTATAACGAAGGTGATGAGATTCCATTGCTAGTGAACCATTTAACACCATCCTTAAATTATCAACACAGAGATGCCGATGGAAAAACTGTTAAAGGTAACAAAGAGAAATATTTATACTCTTTTGATTATTACTTCCCAAAATTACATTTTTGTAAACCTGCACGTATTGAAAAACAACCTGAATCTTTAGGTTCAATATTATTTGGTGATAGAATTTATAATTCACCATTTACACTACGAATGCTTGAAAATACTAAGAATGTAGAATTATGTAAAACTACTATTCCAGGTGGGGACGCTAAATTTATTAATAAATTAATTAAGAATGGGTTTTTCCAAAATTGGTTAATTGATGGTTTACCAGCAGCCAGAAAAGTGTATGATACAACTACAAAATCAGAATTTTATGGTTCCGGGTTCCCTCTAGGTTTTGTCGAAGTTAAACAAGCTGTTGGTGGTTTTGGGTTACCATTAGGACATACAGTCAAAGAAACCCGTGAACCAAAAAATGTTAGTCCTCTAGTTCATAATATCGAATTCCCATATTTTGCTAACCATTTTGACATCAATATTGAATATCATGACCGCGGAGAAGGTAATTATCGTGTCGTGGGTATTACTGTTGATCCTTATTCAACTACTTCACCAAGTGATACTGCAAGTGGTGAAAGATTAGCTTTAGATGAAACTAAAGATAATGAAGTCACTTTCTCATATTCAGTCAACTTTATTGAATCCGAGACAGTATGGGCAACAAGATGGGATAAGTATCTACATGTTTACGACCCAACTATCCAATGGTTTTCATTAATTAACTTTTCTTTAGTTGTTGTTTTATTATCCTCTCTAGTCATTCATTCTCTATTACGTGCCTTGAAAAGTGATTTTGCTCGTTATGAAGAATTTAACTTAAATGATACATTCCAAGAAGATTCTGGTTGGAAATTAGGTCACGGTGATGTTTTCCGTATTCCTGAAAAATCTATGCTACTTTCAATTTTAGTTGGTTCAGGTACCCAACTATTCTTAATGGTAGCTTCTAGTATTTTCTTAGCAGCTGTTGGTATAATTTCACCAAGTTCAAGAGGTTCTTTACCATCTGCCATGTTCATTTTTTATGCCATCTTTGGTTTCTGTGGTTCATACACCTCAATGGGTGTTTATAAATTTTTCAAAGGTCCATACTGGAAGGCAAATATGATTCTAACTCCAATTCTAGTTCCTGGTACTCTGTTTTTAAGTATTGTTGCTATGAACTTCTTCCTGTTATTTGTCCATTCATCTGGTACAATTCCACCAACTACATTATTATTTGTAATTTTCATTTGGTTTATTATTTCTATGCCATTATCATTAGCTGGTTCTTTAATCGCAAATAAGAATTGCCATTGGGATGAACATCCTACAAAGACAAATCAAATTGCCAGACAAATCCCATTCCAACCTTGGTATTTGAAAACCATACCAGCAACATTAATTGCCGGTATATTTCCATTTGGTTCTATTGCTGTTGAATTATACTTTATTTACACAAGTTTATGGTTCAACAAAATATTTTACATGTTCGGTTTCCTATTTGTATCGTTTTTGTTATTAACATTAACAACATGTTTAGTTACCATTTTAATAACATATTATTCATTATGTTTAGAAAATTGGCGTTGGCAATGGAGAGGGTTTACTATTGGTGGTGTCGGTTGTGCTTTCTATATTTTCGTTCATTCGATATTATTTACTAAATTTAAGCTAGGTGGGTTTACAACTATAGTATTGTATGTTGGTTACTCCTTTATTATTTCCTGCCTATGTTGTATTGTTACTGGTGCAATTGGTTTCATCGGTAGTATGTTTTTTATCAGAAAAATTTATTCTTCTGTCAAGATCGACTAAGCTTGAATTATGAAAGTAGTCTTCAAATTTCATGTACATTTACATCAATACATTGTTTTATACGCATGCATATAAATAACACTTCATTTATAGATGTTCTTAATACCCATATATAAAATGTCAAAAATAAATTCAAAAAGACTTAAAATAATTAAAAATTAATTATTGTTTAACGGGTTTTAGTCGTCAATATTGAAGAACATATTTGAAGTCAGTCGTAATATATACTTTAATTCCCAACTTTAGCGACCTACTAGTTAATTATTACTTTTATATTTTATAACATTTGTATTTAAACAAACTTATAATATGTATAAAAATTATGAGAGGTATGAAAAAAAAAGCCCCTCCTTTAATATAGCTACCTAAATATAGAGAATCAAAGTGCTATATTTAATTAAATAATTCAGCAACTATTTTAGGACTCTATGACAAGAAGGAACATCATATTATCGGTATACAAAATTATTAGGTGAAAAGCCTGACTTTACAAACAAATAATGGCATACAATATTTCACCAAAAAATGTAATATAAAGGGAGTCCTTATTCGATAATTAAGGATTCTGATCTGTGGAAGCG
>JAJLTL010000072.1:0-58640 GCA_030568135.1 Vanderwaltozyma yarrowii
AAATGGAGTTTTATAGTGGGGAGTTTTTTTTCGTTTAAAAGTCCCGCCATGCCTAATAGTGAGTGAGTGAGTGAGTGAGTGAGTGAGTGACACTGAAAGTGACTGTTGTTCGTCTCTTGAGTTAAACGTTTATTTTACATCTGTCTTGTACTTGTTACTTGAGCGGTGATTTTTTATTTTTTATTTTTTTATTTTACTACTTTTGTTAGTACTCTATGTTATTGTTATTCCAAATATGTTGTAAAGATTTCGAACACATTGCTGATAATGTACGTAACATGTCATTAATTGATTATTATTATTATTGTTATTATTTTTTTCTCTTCCAAAATTTTATTCATAAATTACTGTAATTGGGTTCGTGTATCCTTTTTAAAGTAAATTCCCTCATTAAGAGTTAATTGAGCTTTAAGGAAACTTCTCCTTCCCACTACCAATTCATCGTAATTTCGGAATATCAATGATAACTTTCCCTTTTAGTTTATTACTTCTGTTTATTTATTTACTTACTTTTATTAGTAAAAATGTTAGAATCGAGATAATTATTACCTTTTTTTTTACAAAAAACATAAAAGGTATTCACATTACTATGAAGTAAAAAAAAAGTTTCAAATTATATCATACATAGGAATAGTAATAACAGTATCAATACGGAATAAAAATCCAATACTTTTTTTTATCCTAACTCCCTCCCCTTCCCTAGTCACTGTAAGCATAGAAGAGATAATCTTCTTCTAACGAAAAGTTTTTTTTTTAATTTGCATTGACAATAAAAGTTGTGATACTCTTCTATTATGAATTATCCTTGTTCCAAGTTTATTACAAATTAATTACTTGTAAATGAAAATGAAAAGGAAAAAAAAACAAAGAACCTAGAAGTATATAAATGACATTCAAATATTTATAATTGTTTCCTAATTCTCTTTCTCATCTTGTTCCCAAATTGTTTTTAAATTCAATTTATTTCTTCTTATTTTTATTTTTATTTAATTACTTTTTCTAATACTTTACAATAAAACCATCAATACATAGAAGTAATTCATTATTAATATGTCCGATTACGTTCAATTATTTAAAAGAGGTGGTAATGAAGCCATTAAATTAAATCCACCTACCGGTGCCGATTTCCATATTACAGCTAGAGGTTCAGATTGGTTATTCACCGTCTTCTGTATCTTCGCTTTCTTCTGTATGATTTACATTGTTTTAATGTTCAGAAAACCAGTCAATGAAAGAAAATACTTATACACTGCTATTGCCCCAGCAGGTACTATGGCAATTGCTTACTTCACAATGGCTTCCAATTTAGGTTGGACTCCAATTAAAGCTGAATTCAACCATGTCAGAACTTCAACTCAAACAGAACATCCAGGTTACAGACAAATCTTCTACGCCAGATATGTTGGTTGGTTCTTAGCTTTCCCATGGCCAATTGTTCAAGCCTCATTATTAGGTAATACTCCATTCACTCACATTCTATTTAACGTTGCTATGACTGAACTTTTCGTTGTTAGTTGGTTGATTGGTTCTTTAATTAAATCTACTTACAAATGGGGTTACTTCGTTTTTGGTATCGCTGGTGGTATTGTTTGTTGTGTTTCTTTAATGACCACTACTTTACATTTATTCAACGGTAAGAAAGATACTAATGTAAGAAAGGTTTTCATTTACTTCTCAAGCATTATCTTCTTTTTATGGTTCGTTTACCCAGTTTCATTCGGTTTATGTGATGGTGGTAACGTTTTACAACCAGATTCCGAAACTATTTTCTACGGTGCTTTAGATGTCTTAATGTTGTGTGTTGTCCCATTCTTATTCATCATCGTCTCCGGTTACTTAGGTGTTGAAAGAATTGAAGGTAAGAAACATTCTGATATTGAAATGGGTTCTCCAACATTAAGTTCTCCAACTCCAGTTGCTTCTCCAAAGATTGCTTCTCCAAAATCTGAAAAGAAGGAACACAAAAAGAAATCTAAGAAACACAACAAGCATTAAAGAGAGTAATATTGTTAACATCTAAGTCATTTTAAATTTAACAGTTTATTCTTTTTATTATTTTAACTGTCCTTTTTTTTATTCAGTTTGTGTCGTCGCTCATTTATTTTTCAATACGCCTTCTCGGAATTATAATCAAGGTAAAATATATTTATCCGGAATCCTTTAAGAATGAAAAATTCAATAATTGTGACACTTACCATTGCAATAGTCATATTAAATTAAATCATAATACCTACATCTTCGTTCTTATATCGATAAGTGTTCCAAAAATAATTGGAAGACTTATGGATACAAAAATTTAACAACTAATTTTAAATTCATTTATCCAATTACTTTTCAAGTTTTCAAATATTTAATTTAGTCCATTTTATCATATATAAATAACTCTCTGAGTTAATTAATAATAAATAATAATTACTAATAATTACTAATAAAATTTTAACATTAAAATCTAAAAACTATAATAATAATAATAATACTTCTACAACTTTTTCTTTTACTTATATCTTATATATTATAAGTTAATATATAAATATATATGCAGGTTTGTTTGTAATCTACTGGGGTACTGCAGAATTTGTTACCATGTTAATATATCTTGATCAAAAATTTTGCTTGGTTTTTTACCAGCCCAAACTTCTTCTAATCTCTTCATGTTATGTTCACTCAATCTAGAGAATCTCCCACTATTGTGTTTATAGTAACCTCTTATAATATTTCTAGTATCTTCATCAATAGCATTTAAACCAGCAAGTAGCACTGCAAAATTTGAATAACAAGTTCTTGAATTTTTTGGTGGTTCATCACCGGTTATGACAAATTTAAAAAACAACATTATTCTCTTGACAACCTCTTGAATTATTTTAGATTGTTTCGGTATGTTCATGAGTTTCAACAATACTATTAATAAAAATGACAATACTTGTGTTTGATGCGAGATATCGTACCAACTAATTGCTATTTCTCCACCATTTTTCAATTTAACAATATCAATTGCATTATCTTTGATTTGACTATTAGTAGGGTGAGATTGACTCTCAATCGGTATTATACCACTTTTATCAATGAATTCATATTCTAATTGTCTATCAATTTCAACTAAAATTTTTTGAATACTGAAATATGATAATTTTGGTGCTTCCTCCTCCTCTTCTAATTGTCCTGGACTTACTATTGTCCTTTGAAATGATAATGGCAAGTTATTTAATTGTCCCGTTATAATTTTTTGATTATCATTTTTAGTTTGATCAGAATGTCTAATTATATTTAATGACTTAATAACTTCTTTAATTACAATATCGAAATCTTCTTTATGTCCACGTAATAAGTTAAATTCATTCAACGGAGTCATGATATTCAAATATTTTAATGAATCGACATATTGAAAATCATATGGATCAAATATTAAGTCAATATCTGATTCATCTGTTAATGAACCACCAAAATTTGTCGAGATACTAGCAAAGGTCTCCATGATTTTGAACCAACATTTCGCGACATTTAGTACTTTTGAAGAGTTTCCGGCATTAATTTTCTTGAAAAGGTCAATAATACCTCTTAAATGGGATCTCCATTGTGAATTCATCGTATAGATACAATCCCATGCTAACATAATGACCGTTAATATTATAGGTTCGATTTTTTCTAAAACATTTGACTCATTTTGAAATTGTTTATCCAAAAATCTTAAACAGTGAGATAAATATTGACAATAATTTTTCTCATCATTTAGATCACCACTTTCTCTGTTGGATATAGAAGCACCAACTGCTAAAATAGCAGATAAAAGGTATGATTCCGTTTTGGCGAATGATAGTATTATATCTCTTAATGGATTCCCCTGATCTTGAAAAAATGGTGCTATAGAATCCATACAATCGTAGTAGAACACTTCTAAATATTTTTTATGAACATCGCTTAACTTCAAAGATGATAATTCTGTATTAAATGTGATTACATTTTTCATATGAAACGAAATTGGTACTGAATTCAACGGACTACCTTGAGACATTAATTCAGGGATATCTAAATCAAATGAACCCAAATCTTTTAGATCCTCATTAAGCATAAATGAATCATGTAGCTTCATGTTAACAATGTCGTTCAAATTTTGTATCAAAAGGTTAGCATTATAACCCAACATTGTATCATTATTAATACTATTACCATTATTATTAGATGTCTTGTTATTATCATTGTCATTTTGGTTTGAATCTGAAGTTGAACATATTTTTTCATTCAAAGTTACATTATTGTCATTTTTCTCATCAGTAAAAGATGCTACTTGTTCTGGAGTTATAGTATTGCTATTACTACTGTTACTATTTTCTAATGTAGCTAGATCATCGCTATTATTATTATTGTTATTATTATTATGATTATTATTATTATTATTATTATTGATGTTGTTGTTATCATTATTTTCAACAGTGCCGTGTTCATTAGTATTGTTTTTATCAACTCTCAAGCTTTTCTTTTTATTCTTTGGATTTATTATGTAAACACATTCACGATTTAATCTTGCACATTGCCAACATGTTGGTTTTGTTTCATCACATTTCATTCTTCTTCTTTTACATTCGGTACAACCATTTCTAGAATATTTTCTTTTAACAACATTACCTTTTGAATCTTTGATAGTTGATGAAATTGCAGTATTTGGCCGTATTGGATTAGCACTTATCAAGTCATTTGGACTGTCTACAGCCGATGATGGAGCTGAAACCAATCTGGTAGTAGAAGAATTTGTATCTAAGTTTGCAAATGACGGTGTAGTAGGAGTAGTAGCAGTCTTTGCAAATATGCTTGAATCGAGTTTATCTGAACTCAGAACGGAAGATGAGTTACTATATATAGATGCAGCATTATCTTTTCTATCCGAACTAGTTGTGCTAGTTGTACTACCAGTACTACTACTTGTATCTTCACCAGGTGTCATTTCTTTTAAATTAAGAAATCAAAAAAGAATATGAACAGATAGATCCAACTAGAATAGCAATAAAATATATTTTTAAATGATTATTTATAAAGTATTTCTAGCGTGCCAATCACCACGATATGTTTTGTTACTAAAAAGAAAAAAAACGCAGATGATTCCCTTTTCAGTTGCAGTTCCTATAGATTACCTTTAAAATTGTATACAATACTATTCAAAATTGATTGATATACAACGAATACTTACCGATTCGATCACTTAGTAAGTAGTGAATATGATCTAATATGATATGAT
The DNA here is from genome assembly GCA_030568135.1 of Vanderwaltozyma yarrowii. NCBI lineage: Eukaryota > Fungi > Ascomycota > Saccharomycetes > Saccharomycetales > Saccharomycetaceae > Vanderwaltozyma > Vanderwaltozyma yarrowii. The sequence continues at coordinate 5,228 of JAJLTL010000072.1, forward strand.
ATGGTACTTCTTCAATTAAGAAACAGGAAAGTACACGGCTCAATATCAAACAAAATATTTTCAGCTAATTCCAGACCAAAATACCAAACCAAAATTCCTAACTGTGGTTAAACCTTTTTTGCAACGTCAAATTTAGAGCAACTTTACTATTTCATCAAATTCGATGACTAAATTCCTTTGGAAAACTTTTTCCAAAATTTTTTTTTCACTTTTGTTGCATTTTCTACGATTTAGTGTATAGTAGAGTAAGTATCGTATGGATAAGTTTAAAGGTGGTGGTAAATGATAGGTGATGGTAAAGTAGAGGTAGTGGGTAATGTGTTAGATGAAAGATGATCAACCTGCCATATCCCTTTCTATTAATGGTATGGCGAGGGAAATAGCACATTGAAGGTATATGATGTTGCTGGGGGAGTTAGGGAAGATGAAAAGATGAAAAATGACGGATGATTCAGTTATATATATCTCTTTATGTATGTATGTGTGTATGTATGTGTGTTTGCAAACGTTTCTGTTGTCAAAGATATTACGACTAAAGAAGCAATTTGTTCAGTATGGTTACGGGGTCATAATATTGAGTCTTAATACCCTTGGAAATACTAATCCATTCAGGCCCGTGTGTCGGTTCGTGTTCTTTTACTTGTGTAGAACATATGGCTTCCACTGAGTCAGACTTGTTTAGTTTTTGGTAACATCTTGCTAACCATACCCAGGAATCACCGTATTTAGGATTGCTCCTCGTGGCTCTCTCTAGCCATTTCAGAGACGTTTGAAATTGTTGATCTCTATAGAATGAGATACCTATTTCTAATAATACTTGGTGATTGTTTGAAGTATTTTTTAGTGCATCTTGAAATAGTGTTTTTTTCATTGACGATTTCTTAACACTTAATAATCTAAGTCTTTCCACCCATAATGTTACACTGTTTGGTATTTTTTGTAATCCTTGTGATATTATTAATGCGGCTTGATTAGTATTTCCTAATCGATTTTCTAATAATGCTTTTGCTAGATACAATAAATCATCATTTGGATTTTTCAATAAACCTATATCAAGGTCGGATCTTGCCTTTGTTGGTTTATTAAATTCAATTTCATCCAATTTAGCTAAAGAAACCCATAGTAACGAACAGTTTGGTAATTTTTTTGTACCAATATCATACGATTCACGAGCTTTATTAAAATCTTTCATATCATGATACAATTGTCCTAGTTGTAAATATAGTTTATGATTAGTTGGGAAGATATTTAAATAACTATTTTCAATCAATTCAATTGCCTTTTCATTTAAATTTTGATATCTCAAAAAACTGATATACTTTAAGTACAGTCTTTCAATATTTGGTACTTCATCAACTTTCAAAATTTTCATTGCCTCCTGGAATATATTTTTAACTTCATCGAATTCTGAAATTTGACAATAAAACTTGATTTTAGCTAACCATATATCAAGATTTTTTGGTAATATTTCAAGTGTTCTACCAAGTATTTCTTTTGCTTTTATTATATTATTATCATTTTTCCAAACTTCCTTAGTATACATCAATGCCAAAATTGGATGTTTTTTCAGAGTAACATATTGGCCATCATCTTCAAAGAATACAGATTCAAAAGTAGAATATAATTCATTTAGTTGATGTACATGCTCACATGCACTTTTCAATTGTTTCCATAGAGAGAATTTTTCAGGTTTTACCTTCAATAAATGCTTGTATACTAATACTTTGGTCATGCTATTATCCATAGATTTTATTTCTTCTAATAAATTAGATGCAAATAAATCACTTTCATATGATGTGAATGATGCTATAATGATTGCTTCGGATGTTTTTCTTGCCATCGGATCATCTTCTAAAAGTAGAGATTCATTAATCCATTTAAATAAAGATAGTTCAACGTCATTTTTTGCTAATTCCTTAATACCTCTTTGAATTAATTTCACCAATCTTTCCATAGTACACTCTAAGTTAAAACGCTCTTCAATATATGCTGCAAGAATCCAAACTTGAGGTTCTTTTGGAAGATTCTTTCTAGCTATATTTAATGATTTTTTTGCATCTTCGAATCCCTGTAACTTTATTAAGGCTTCCCACAAGTGAATACTTTTGGGTACAAATTCAACAGCTTTTTGTAGAATTTTTAATACTTCAGTTTTACTAGTTTCATATTTTACAATTAATTTCCACAATTCTTCCTTATCAGGAATTTCTTGAATTGCCTTCCTTATAACTCTTTGTTTATTCGTTATCTCATTTTCTAATTCTGCTGCTTTTATCCATAAAGAGAGTGATTGAGGAATAAATCTAATACCATTTGCTACTAGAACTTTACAATGTTGTATGTTAGATTCATTTAATCTAATATTTTCTAACCACATATCTTCACTTCTAGGGCAATATTCACATCCTTGTTCAATAATATTTTGTGCTACTTTAATCTTTCTTGCTTTCTCTTCTAATCTAGCAGAAGCAATCCAACCTTCAGGTTTTCTGGGATCTGATTTTCTATATGATTTTAAAATTACACGCATTTTTTTCAAGTCTTCTTGATCATCATTAATATTAACCGCTGCCGATTGTTCCAATTCTTCCAAGTATTTTTCAACATCATTTTGTTCATCTTCATTCTTCTGACTTAACATACTTGAATCTAATGTTCTACCCAATAGTTTCTCTCTTTCTTCTGTTAACTTAGTCAGATTCAATTGATTGGAAACTAGAGTATCAGGTGCCGCATATGTCTTCCTGGACAGTTGCTCCTCCATTCTTTGTCTTTTATTCCGCCTTGTAATATCAACTGCATCTGGAATATTCAACCATTGATCTTCTGTCACAGTTGCTAATGACCTTTTGAGATCTGAGAATTGAGTTTTATTTTTATTGTCATCTTTGTCCTTGACATTATTTAAAGAACCAATTTTATTCCGACTTGCTAATCGAAGTTCCAAATTATTATATATTTTATCTGCCTCATCATTATTTACCTTATCTTCCACAGCTTGCTTGTTATCATCGTTGGTAGTTGATGTATTATTTATAAACCTTTTGGGTATCTTCTTATTTTTATTTTCCCCTCTAGTAGAGAACCCTGTGGCCCCACGTCCAATGCCTGGTACGTAACCTGGAGGTGGTTGTTGATCTAAAAATGACGGTCTTTCCATATCAACTATTGATTAATATGTATTGGTTTCCACTAGAGTCTGTTAAATATATGATTGGTACTTGTTTTGTATGAAGCAGATATCATTCATCTTCATTATTTCAATGTATAATTAAATTATATTAAATTTTCAAATTCCCGAGTTGCGATGAGATGAGATGCTGTCGATATATTTGTACCATGGTTCATTTGTTAGATGTATACTATGAATAACAGTTCCTTGTTATCAGTACATAATAGATTTAAGTGACCAATATATTCAAAATAAATTTCAAGCAACTTTGAGTGTATATCATTTATGTTTTAACTTTCATTCATATTTTTTTAAAATTGTTTACCAATTTAAAATCTTAGCGGACAAAGTTTTCTAACCAAAATATAAAACAATTGGAGGGTTGGCCGAGTGGTCTAAGGCGGCAGACTTAAGATCTGTTGGACGGTGTCCGCGCGAGTTCGAACCTCGCATCCTTCAAATTTTTTAATTTTTTTTAATTTTTAGCTCATAGAAACTGACTACAATTAAAATCAAGACATTCAATAGTCTATTTTTTACACCTTTATTCTCTCTTTCTAGCACAAAATACTAGGTCAAGTAATTGTACGAAGACAGTATAAATATAATATTCATGAACGTGGCATTCTTTTTTTTATTACTGTAATCTGAGAGAACACAAAAATATCTGATCTGATAGCAATAGGTAGGATAAACACTAACACTAACTAATTTAAGACAAGAGCAGCCATACGTATACGTATGGGCTTTATAGCACGACTAAGCCTTCTACTTTAGCTCTTATTTCCTTTTATTACTATTATATCTCCTATAACACTTAAAAATAGATCTATTAAATAATTCCGCGATTATACGAATTTGTGGCTTTTAAAGGGTTTCCTGGAAAAGGATAATCATCTGTAAATTTCATTTCAATCTATTTAAGACACAGACGATCACTTGTTCTGTAAAAAGATTCTTAGTTGTATTATTATTAGGTGGGAGTTATGTATTTGTTTGTTAAGAGAGTAAGACGATCTGTTAAAAGTTACAGATCTTCATTATTATTGCTATTATATTTTTGAACTTTTTCAAGAAAATTTATTAGATATTGAAGATGACTTTTGAGAAAGTAACACATATGTTTACGAGGGATTCTAATAATGAACAGGTATATCACACCAATGATACTGTCTTGGCCAATGGTTTTAATACTCCTCCTACTGTAAAAGAAATATATAGGGGCAGATACAATTACGGTGTTAATCTAGGTTCTTGTTTCGTATTAGAATCATGGATATACAATAATCTGTTTAATTTTGGTGGACGTGCAGAATTCGAGGCAGTGACCAATCAAGTAAAGAATACTTCAGTTGATGCAGCTGCCAATAAATTAAATGCTCATTACAATAATTATATCAACACAATAGATTGGAATTGGTTAGCAAATGTTGCCAATGTTACATCCTTAAGAGTACCAATTGGTTATTGGCATGTAGGCAATGGTCAATTTGTGGATGGATTACCATATTCTCCTTTGAAACAAGTTTACCAAAAGGCAAAACCATGGGATTATGTCAAACAATTAATAGCAAAAGCTGCCCAATATAACATTGGTATATTAATCGATTTGCATGGTTTACCAGGAGGTGCAAATGACGGTGATCATAGTGGTTATGATATTGTTAATCCATCATTCTTTTCAAACAATTCTTATATTAATACAATTGCAAATGTAGTTTTACCATTCGTTGCAAGAGATGTTTGTATTAACAATATAAATGTAATTGGTTTACAAGTTGTTAATGAGGCAGTTTTTGATAATAATGCAAATGGCCAAAAGACATATTACTCAAAAGCTATTAAAGCTATTGGTCAAGTAGATTCAAATTTACCAGTAATTATTTCAGATGGTTGGTGGCCAGATCAATTTGCAGATTGGTTACAAAGTAATAATTTAACAAGTTCTGCAGTAATTGATACTCATATTTATAGATGTTTTTCAGATTCTGATAAATCTAAAACTGCACAACAAATTATTGGTGAATTAAAATCAACTGTAAATTATCCAAAGAATAAAGCTGATTTTGTAACCGGTGAGTTTTCATGTGTATTAGATGGAGCAACATGGAATAAAACTTCAGGTAATCGTGCTGACTTAATTAGAACTTATGGTCAAACACAAACTTCTGTGTTTGCATCCGTTTCAAGTTGGGGTTGGTTTTTCTGGACGTTAAAATTTCAACAAGGAGATGGTGGTGAATGGGGGTTTGTACCACAAACTAATAATGGAAATATTCCAAAAAGACCAGTAAATTCAGGTACAATAATTGATTGGGGGAAAGTTGAACAACTTGTTAAAGAACATATTGCATATTGGAAGGATAAAGGTGGAGATTCCTTTGAACACTGGAGATATATTGATGCTATTTATAAAGCAGCTGGTGATATTGATGATTTTGCTAAATTTGATAATTCAAGAGTAGGTAGATGGTATTCTTGGACAAAATTACGTAGACAACAATATATTGCATTGAAAGGTGATAGTAAATATATGTGGGAATGGGATCAAGGTTACCAAAAAGGCTTGGATACATTCAATCATTATTAGAAATCAAAAAACATGATTATGCATAAAGAAATTCAACATCATTTTTCTTTAACTTTGTTAAGTTACTAATGTTTTATATATACAACTAAATATTTTAATAAATAAATTTACTCAGTTCAAATAATTCTTTTCTTCATTGGTTTACTTAACTTATGAAAAAAATAATTAATACTATATTTTCTGATTCAATTTTAATGATACTAACGGAGAGTTCGAGAGTGACTACAATTTAATCAAGAAAATTAATCGATTAAAATTTGAAAATAATGAAAAAGAGTAATTTCTCCAATTAATTCGTTGTCACCTAGGGTTAGAATGAGTACCTTGTCATAAAGGGGACTGAACATATAAACTAATAAACACGAATCCAACAATCGGAAAGAGAGTTATGTACAAGTACACAGTCATTGCTAATGAAGGCGGAACTTCCCGAAGATTAAAAGGTTATTGAGTTTAGTATAAAATCTTGAGAAGGGTCTTTCTGTACTATTTTAATGGCGTGCCAAGCTTGAAATACATTGGTAGCTAATTAACTTTGCCGCATTTGCTGTTCAAAATGCAGCAGGATTGGTAGCATTCCCCTTACTCTTTGATAGTTGTATTACCCACGGTAAAAAATATACAATGTAACATTATTACTAGTTGTGCCAGTTTTCTTTTCGACAATAGACAGCAAACACCAAAAAATTCGACTTTGCCTAACTAGAAACTCGGCTGATGTAACAATTTCCGCTTAGATTCAGTCGGAGAAGCAAGGGCATCGAGAAAGTGAAAAACTTTTGATCGAGATGAGAAAGAAGATGGTAGATATAGATCGACGATGCAGGTATTGCTTCTTGGTTTAGGCTGAGTTTACAGTTCTGTGTGCAATGTGCGTGGTGGAGAAAGTGGTCGTTGATGTTTAATTGTATACTATTTTTAAAGAAAAGATTTAGAAGTAACTTTTTACTTTTATGTGTCTAGGTTCTTGTTTACAACTTATTATTATAAAAGAAAGGAGGTTTACTCAAGTATATATTTCAACAATTTTGGTGTAACTCTATTTCGAACAGTTTCAGTTTACGGAAGACAAATAGTCAAGAATATAACAAGAAGATATACATTCATACACAAACAGACGACAATGCCGCACCATCATCACCACCCTCCACCACCACAACAGATGTACTACCAACAACAACCGCAACCTATCTACGTGCAACAAGCACCTCCACCTCCAAGAAATAGCGATTGTTGCTGTTGTGGTGCATGTTGTGGACTACTATGTGATTGTTTTGCAACGATGGGTAAAATTATATGTTGCTGTTGTCTACTAGAAATGTGCTGTGCATTATAACCTCCCTCACTCCACTCCCCACAAAAAAAAGAGAATACACTTTTCATCATCAGGGCAATTTTTACATAATCTAGCAAGATCCAGCAAGCCATCCATCTCATCAACCTCATCAACCTCATCCCACCATTCTCTCTCACTAATTTACCATTTACCATTTACCATTTACCATTTACCATTTCGAATAATTATATGCGCGCGCTATTGAAAGTTCACCGCTAACGCTCTACGTCGAAGTTTTTAATTTTGGACAATGAAAAAAAAAAAAATAAAAAATTTAAGCTGTCTGGCCGAAATCAAAATTTAAAAATTACTATTACTATTGCAATTACCATAATAGATTATTAGTCACTTTGATCAATATTTGTAATAATTTTTCATTAATTAATTAATTGTTTCGAAATAGTTTATATATATATATATACATGTAACTTTATAATTTAACTTTAACTTGCATAAATTTGCTTTAGCTTGATCGTAAGCTACACTTCTTTCCATATCATCTTCTTATTCTCTCTTGAACTCAGTCATACAGATATTAAAGAAAATTATTATTTATTTATCAAGGTAATAAATAATTATAATTATAATAGTTAATTAATTTTGAACTATCGAACTTTATAATACACAAGTATTTTTATTTATTTATTTAATTGAATTACTTAATTGTAACAAGGAATACAAAAATCCAACCCTCAAAAAAAAAAACCATACAAATTACACATATATCAACATGTTCATTAAAAACGATCATTCTGGTGATAGAACACGTTTAGAAGATTGGAGAATCAAAGGTTACGATCCATTGACTCCACCAGATCTGCTTCAACATGAATACCCAATTTCTGAAAAAGGTCATAAAATTATTGTAGATGCAAGAGAAGCTGTCTGTAATATTTTAAATGGTAAAGATGATCGTATGGTTATAGTTATTGGTCCATGTTCTATTCATGATCCAAAAGCTGCTTATGAATATTCTGAAAAATTAGCTAAAATTGCAAACGAATTGTCTGATGATTTATTAATTATAATGAGAGCTTATTTAGAAAAACCAAGAACTACTGTAGGTTGGAAAGGTCTAATTAATGATCCTGATATTGATAACTCTTTCCAAATTAATAAAGGTTTAAGAATTTCAAGAGAAATGTTCACAAAATTAGTTGAAAGATTACCAATCGCCGGTGAAATGCTAGATACTATTTCTCCACAATTTTTAAGTGATTGTTTCTCTTTAGGTGCTATTGGTGCAAGAACAACTGAATCTCAACTACATAGAGAATTAGCTTCAGGTTTATCTTTCCCAATTGGTTTCAAAAATGGTACCGATGGTGGTTTACAAGTCTCAGTCGATGCTATGAGAGCTGCTGCTCATGAACATTACTTCTTATCTGTAACAAAACCAGGTGTTACCGCAATTGTTGGTACTGAAGGTAATGAAGATACTTTTGTCATTTTAAGAGGTGGTAAACATGGTACCAATTATGATCCAGAAAATGTAAAAGAAGCTAAAAATCAATTATTAAAAGCAAACTTAATCGATGAACATGATACTACAAGAAGAATTATGATCGATTGTTCTCATGGTAATAGTAATAAAGACTACAGAAATCAACCACTAGTTGCACAATCTATTTATGAACAATTAACTGCTGGTGAAAACGCTTTATGTGGTGTTATGATCGAATCCAACTTAGTAGAAGGTAGACAAGATGTCCCAGCCGAAGGTGGTAGAGATAAATTGAAATACGGTTGTTCTATCACTGATGCTTGTATTGGTTGGGATAGTACTGAATCTGTCTTAGCTTTATTAGCTAAAGGTGTTAGAAATAGAAGAGAAGCTTTAAAGAAATAAGTAAATTCTACGAATTAAACTTCTAAGCACCTTTTCTCTTTTACTTTTAAATCTATTTTTTTTTTTTAAATAAAAAAGAAGATATAGAAACACACACACATATATATAGTATATACCTATGTTTTGTAAAGAATCTTATTTTTTTACTAAACTTAGTTTTAGTAATGTTTTAATAGTGTTCGTATTTATTCAAAAATTATATTGTAATTCTATATCATCGTCTATGTAATTATAACTTTTCTTTTCATTTTGTATACATATTATTGTCTTGTAATTTATATAATTGTTCTTTTAGATCATTATTTTCTTTTTTGGCAATTTCTAAATCTATTTGCAACTGTTTAGAATTTTCAAAAGATAATAATTCTGCCAATTTTTTATTCTCTTCTGTTAAGTTTTCAATCCGTAAAACCACCTTCTGTGATACTGCCTCCATATCATAATCACCATACCTAGACATTGGATTTTCAGGATCCAATGCTAATGCAGTTAGGACACTTTCAAATTGTTTTCGGCTATTTTCTAATTCCTCTTCCTTTAATTGTAATGTATTCGATAAGTGCCTAAACAATTCTTCTACGTTAGTAGGAATTTTTTCACTAATATCTTGGTTCTTAGCTAGTTTATCATGATTATGTCCTATTTGCTTATAATTCAATGCTTTGTTAAACACTTCCTTTGATTTTATGAGTTCTCTTTTCAGTAGTTTAACTTGTTCAGTTTTATCTCGTATCTCATCCAATGATGTGGATGAAGGGATGTTATTTCTCTGAATATTAGAAAGGTGATTATTAGAATGTTGGATATTATTATTACTGCCTTTGTTATTATTATTATTATTTTTATTATTATTATTACTACTACTACTATTGATCATATAGTGGTTATTTGCTGGGGGAATATTGTTATAATATGTTGCGTTATTCCTTGTTCCATCTAGTTGCCCATTAATATTAGGTGATATACCAGTCGAATTATTTTGCCATATACTGTTATTTATCATCGTGCTTTGATGGTACTGATATTGTTCAGGATTTTGAGATATTGAATTGCTAATGTGATTATTTTGTGATTCATAAGCTTCTTGAGAATTAATCGGTTTCTCATTAATTAAATTAGAATAATTCATATTACAATATCACAGACATCAATTCTATGAATAAGCTGGTATCCTTTTTGTAACGATTGACTATTTAACACATGTGTTTTTATACCTCAATTTATTATTAAGAATTCGTAGATTTATTTTTCAGTGCGAATTTTGATTTCAATGCACATCGGATTTTTAAGGTAATCAATGGTCTATATAAGAAAAATTGAATGAAAAAAATTTTAAAAATGAGAACTTACTGAATAAAATTTATATCGATTATATATTTTTGTTACTCAATAACATGTTATATATATTAACGTATTATAGAGTATACATATATGTATCCATTTTTCTTTAGTTCTTCAAGACTATCTGCAATAACAATTTTTTCATCATTGTATAGAACCCAACGTTCTTCACCTTCATATTGCTTTTTGATGAAGGCCACATAATGACCAGAATGTGCTGAGTTACCTTTATGACAAACCACAGCTGTTAGTTTATAGGGACTTGCATCTGGATAACCAAACGTACGAGATTCTGATGAATCAGCATTGTCTTTTGGTAATTCTCCATCATCATCCATATTATTGAAAACCCATTCAACACTTTGATTCACATTGCCTTTATTTAAAACTAATGCTTTCTTACATAATTTAGGATCTAGACCCATTGAGACCATGTTATTTAGAGATTCTTGATCAACTTCAATATTTGAAGATTTTTTAGGAATAACAAATGGATCATTTACATCGGAATCATCAATGTGTTGGAATAACCAATTCATAGCCGATTCAGTATCTTGGTTACCAGTAGTATAAAGTGCTCTTTCAATAGCATTGGCTGTGAAACCCATTTCTGATAATTGAGCAGTACATACTGGGTTTGGAGTAAAGGTATTTGAATCGTCAGATTGTGATAATAACGTTTCAGTTTCAGAATCGAAGCCATACGATTTATACTCTTCCAAATTTAACAAATCATTATTACCTAAGCCTGGCAGAGATAATTCATTAGCTGTCTTTGTTGGGACCCAGTTTTGTAATTTTATTCTAATCGGATTCAGTATTAATGTTTGTGGATATGTTTTTAAACCAGGTTTTTTTATTGCTGAGGTTGATTGATGGCAACTGTCGCATTTAAATTCAATTTCCTCACCACTAAAATATTTAGAAAGATTATCTAAGATATTTTGAGCTTCATCATTTTCTTCTAAAGGTAATTGGATGGCCTCGTGTGTTTGAGTGCTATATTTAACACCTTTACAATTAGAGCATTGTAATCTCTCTTCCATAGAAAATCTTAACAAATCGTTAGGATTATCATCTGTTTTATTAGTAAAGATTTTGGAGTCCAATTGGTCCAATAAGTAAGTAAAAAATTCCATTGCATCTTGTTGTCTGCCTGTACTAAATTCTTCGTGTGATTGTGCAATACATTTCTTGAATGCGGTTAATTTAATACCATTAGGATATATCTCTGGTTCATGTTTAACAGCGTTATTTAATTTTATCAATTGGCATCTGATATTGTTAGTAGGATACATGACGTCCAAGGGGAATTCAGTACCCAGCTGTTCTAGTGACCATTGAGGGACACCTCCATCAAGTAGAATCTGCAGTACTGAGTTTAAATAACATGAATTACCCAAATTAATTAACCCGAAGCCGTTTCTTTCATTTGGAGACAACTGGATTAAATCTTTACCTTGTGAGTCTACCATTTTGAAATTCCAATTCATATTCTGTTCGACCTGAAGTTCAATTAAAGTTTTTTCACTAGCTAATTTATTACCGAGATCAATACCATATTGACTTAAAATTTTGATGAAGTCAGCTTGATTTTCAAATTTAACTTCATCATCACAAGCATAACAGTATAAATCACTAGAGTCATTGCTCAATGAACCTAATTTAACCGCCAATGGATGTTCATGCTGTGATTGATAATGTGCCAATGCATGAGAATGACCATCAATACCTACTTGTTCTCTACCGCAACCAATATTACCACAATGTAGACATAACCATAGATTTTCCTTCAAATTACAGGATGAACATTGTTCTAAATTTATATTTTGTAAACCTTTAAAATCATTAAAATTTTTAGTATGTTCACAAGACATCACTTCAAGTTCCCAGGTTTTTGTTTGATCTACCAAATTTTGAGATTTAGCGTATAATATTTTTTTCAGAGTATTATAACTCTCTGGTGATAAACTATCATCTAAATTATTTGAGATTATATCAGCTTCTGAAGTCTCTGATTCATATTGCTTTAAATTCCACACGTAATCGTATATATCATCTTCTGACCTTTCTACTACTTGTAACTTAAGTTTCTTATTGTTATTATTGTTGTCATCTGCATCGACAGTTAACTTTTTAACTTTTGCAATCTCTAAATATGTGGAATGCAAGGAATCTCCAAAATTAGATGATATAGATAAATGCAAATGTATATGCCCTTTACAAACGGCTTGAAAACATGTTAAACATACATTGACAGCATGTGTGGTCTCTGTGATCAATGTTGAATGTTCTTCATTATAAGGGGATTCGAAACAATAAATACATTCATCCTTCGCAAGGACGCTAGGAATTTCTAAGGCACTCAACAATTCGTCTGCCATATTTGTTCTGGAATACGATGCACACTTGGAACAATTGTCTCTTTATTGATGCATATACTTCAATATAAGGCAAAGAACAATATATATATATATATACTTTTTATTAGCTGACACTCTCATGTATAGATTAAGGCATTTGCCACTTAACTCAAAATAAATTTTGATGATTTTACATTTTTCCCCTCGTGTAGGCAATATTGTAAAATCATATTATATCTATTATCAATAATACCAGATCAGATATGTTTAATAGAAGTAACCATCAGATACGAAGGATAGACAGGGAGTCAATAGTTTTGCAAATATAATTTGTTATTTACTAGCATTTATATTTATACTTACAATATATGTAATATCTATTTACAGTGATTTAGAGAATGATTGAAAATGAGAATAACGTAAGAGTATTTTTAAGGAAGATACGCAATATTATAATGGTATTATTTCTTTAATTCCAGACCATTTAATTCATTAGTTGTGAAGTTTTTATCACAAATTAAATTAACAATATAGTCAACTGACATTTTACCCTTTGTTGATGGATTAGCCATTGTAAAATATTTAATAACGTCTCTTTTAGTAATTTTTAAAGTTTGTCCATTTTCATTATTAGCTTTATTGGCCTTTTCAATATAATCAATAACATTGTTTTCAGTTGGTAATTGGTATTTTGAATGATGTGGATAATTTTTCCATGTTACATCTTCAAAATTTTTCTTTAATGAAGCTAAAATTGATGGTTTTGGTGATACTAAAGATGCTAATTGAGAACGGGACAAATCTTTTTCTTGTTTCCAATTATATTGTGATTTATTTTTATCTATTAATTTATGTTTTACAGCATCTGTAAATTCTACAATAGATGAATTTGTTTCAACATCACAAAAATTTGCTGCTGTATATAAATCTCTTTTAATTGCAGACTCAATATTATCTTTTGAGTTTTCTTGAATTAATTTCAATGCTACTTGTAAAGATGTATATGATTTTGTTAATAATTTGTTTTTAATTTCTGTTGCGAATTTTGATTCTTCGATACCTTCAATTTGTTCTAAATTTTTAATTATTAAATCAATTGTTTGATTTTTATTAATATCAAAACATTTTTCAATAACATTTAATTGTTTATCGGTAAATTTAAATTTATAATCTTTTGGAAATTGAATAGAAAAATCTTCAATTGTTTGATTAACCATATCGAAAAAATTTGAATTTTTATTATTATTAATTAAATTTTTATTGAAATTTAATTCACCTAATCTTTGTTGTAAGTTTGTTAAGTTTTCATGTGGGACATAATGCGAAGCTAAACCTAAGATATAAGCATCTTCACCATTAATAACGTCACCGGTTAAACATAAATAAGTGGCTAATTGACTGGAAGAATTAGAAAGTGTTAGAATTCTTGGTAATGCAAATGTTGTACCAACATCTGGGAAAAATCCAATATCCATTTCAGGCATTGCCCATTTTGTATTTTCTGTAGCAATACGAAATGGTGTATGTATTGAAAGACCAACACCACCACCCATGGTAATACCATCCATAAACACAACAATTGGTTTATTAAAAGTAGCCATTTGAAAATTCAATGAATATTCAGATTCAAAAAATTTAATTGACTTACTATTCTCTTGATTTATATTATTTAATGATACTGTAGCCACATCACCACCAGCACAAAAAGATCTTGGTTGATTTGATGAATTGACTATAATAACATTTGTCGCGTTACTCTTTGCATACTCGTTCAAAGTATTGAACATTGAATCGCAAAGCTCTGTATTCAAAGCATTTAACTTATTAGGTCTATTCAAAGTGATGACCCTAGAAGTATCTTGTACAGTGTACAACACAGGAGAAACTGTAGATCCAGTAGACATTAACCTAATATTCTTTACCAAAGCGTTAGCAACACTATTACTGGCACTATTTTTACTTAAATTCCTTAACATATCCCAAATACGTAAAGAAAACACCCTATATCTATATTATCAATTGTTTTGCAAAAGAGAAGAACAGATGGATTTTCTTTCCTGTATTTATAATAATTCTTAATCACAGATCGAGATCTCAGTTTCCTTCACCCCCTTACAAAATATCCTCACCAATAAGAAAAAAACACACTAAAAAAATTGTTGAAACAATCCTTAATTAATTACTTTTCATAGTTTGCTATCCTATTAAATCTGCAAAGTTCTCCAATTTTTAAATTTTTAAATGTTTTTTTTTAAATTTTTGTTGAAAAAACAGTCACGTGAGCAAATTGACCTAAGGGTTTGAGAAAGAGGGATAGGTCTCGGTAGGGTACGTTTATTAAAATTATAGTATATACTGTATTACATATGTTATATTGTATACAACATTATTATATTATATAATATTATATTATATTATATGATAACATAATATCATAAAAAAATAAACTTAATTGAGCCAAACATACTTAAGCTGAACACGATTAGAAAAAAAATATGTAATAGAAATGAATCTAATGAAGTCATTAAGTAAAATGGTAAATGAATATAGTATACCCAATACAATCCTACTCCAAATGATTTAAATAAATCACTTATATGTGTTTTACAACCATTACGTGACTTTTGCAATTCGGCTGTTGTTTTAACGTATTCGAAACTATTTTGTGGTTCACAGTTTTTTATCTTGCCTTTTGCCATATTACCAATTGTGGTTTTTGTACAATTCTTAATATATATATATAGAGAGATGGAGAACACCCACTATTAAAATTTACTTTCCATCAAAATGTTTATCCCAATAGATAACAATCTTCCACAAACTGTCTTCCTAATAAAATATTTTACTTAGTAGATTAGATTAGACTGGAATAGAATAGAATAGAATAGACTATATTAGACTATATTTAGCTACAGGATAAATAAATTTAGAGTGAGGAAACGTTCGAAAAATAAAAAAAAACTTGAAAACAAGGGAAAATAAAACTCCGGAGTGCGTAACTGACAGTTTTTTTTTTGCTTTTGGACCCTATTGTAATGTAAAATGGAAATGTAAATAAGTAAGTGTAATATTTATAAGAGGTATGTGTGTCTAATAAAGATCGAAAGGGCTATTACGTGTTACTATAGTTTATACAATGGTTGTGCATATTGGTGTATAATATAAGCATATATGCATATACATGTAAGTATTTATATATATATATATATATATATATTTACTTGTATGATTGTGATTGTGAATCTCATGTGTGTGGATGTGGTTAATATGGTTGATAAAATTGTTGCTTCCATAGATTCCAATTTCTATATATCAGACACATGACTATCGTTTTCATCAATGGCATTGTTATTATTGTCCCTGTTTTGTTCAGTTGGATAGCCCGCTTCTTTCTTCAACTTCTCTTCTTCAAAATCTTTTGCTTTTTCTTCCTTTTCTATTTCTTCTTCTTCTCCTTCTTCTAATAATACTGGTTCTTCAACCATTTTTTCGGAAAGTTTAATAATATCACTTATAGATTCTCTTCTTGTTGTTGAATCATCTAATTTATCATCTTTTCCTTCAGTTGCTACATTTTCTCCCTTGCTGATAGAATCCATTTCATTTCTCTCAATAAATTTATTAGAAACATTTTCAGAATTTATGGATTGCATTTCATTTTCATAAATTGGAATGTTTGGAACTGATGGAACTGGCGGTAACGAATTCATGACACCAGAATTATTGAGGGAATTTATTAGATAATTATTATTTTCAATATTGTTTGGCAAAATATTATTTCCAACATTTGTATAATTATTAAATTCAGGAATTCGAGTCTGTTGAGGGAAAGCTGCATTTTGATTTTGAGAATATCCATTATTGGATAATTGTACAGGGGAGGTGCTACTTGATAATGAACTAAAATTATTCATATATATTGGATTTGGTGATGTACTCATTGTTGATGGTATGGTTTCATTCATTTTCGAAATATCACCATTTACTAATCTTGGGAATGGATTACTTGATTTATGTTGTTTACCCGGAGTTATAATAGATTGTAATTCTTCAGTTGACATAGATTTGTATATATTTCCCGATTTTGTTGAATTAGGTGATACTTGGCCTGATATATCAACAGGTGTACCAATAACAGGAGAAATTTGGACAGCATTTTCAGTTATCTTATTAATACCAGGCACTATGACGCCTTCATTAGAATTAGCCTCAATATAAGGACTACCGACATCCGATGAATTTGCTCCAATTGGTAATGAATTTACAACGGGAACATTATTCCCTAAACTATTTTCATTACTAGATACTGATAATTCTGAAATATCTAAAGCAGCATCAATATTATTATCAATTGGTGTCATTTCTCTTAAGGACATGTTTCCTTGCAAGCCACTATTGTCTGTCTTTGGGATATCAACTGGTTGAGAAGATAATTCAGCTGAATTATTGTATTCTGTTGGTAACGTCCCAGATATTGGAGGAGGATATCGAATATTTACTGGAACTTTAGGACCAATTTCAAATGAGGAAATAAATAGGCTATCCAACTTTAATTCATCGGATGGATTTAATAAACCGTGATTTTGTTGCTTTTTAACTTGGATTTGGAACATTTGATTTTGATAACCTTGCAACTTACTCTGATATTCAGTGTATTTTTCAAAACTATATGGACCTAATCCATATATATCATCCAATGGAACAGTAATACCGAGTATGTAACATATGTGGTTCAGAACTTGATAGATATTTGGTCTCATGTTTGGATTTTCTGCTAACATAACTATAATTAAATTAATCAATTTGGATGAATAGCTATTAACTGGAAAGTCATACTTGGAATGTAATATTGCAAATTGACCTGTCCTTTCAAAAGGTGTAATGTAAAATAACAGTTTATATAAGAAGATACCAAGCGCCCAAATATCTGATTTTTCGTTAACTGGTAAACATCTGTATAAATCAATCATTTCTGGTGATCTATACTGCGGAGTGGTGTGAACATATATGTTTTGTGTTAAAATTGCAATGTCTTGATGACTGGATACGATTGGCATACATACTGAGGTTGAACCAAAATCACATAATTTGAAATTGTTTTGTGAATCAACTAATACATTCTCAATTTTGATATCACGATGAATTAGTGCATTGGGTAAATAATGCATTTGTGCAACAGCTAAAGTAATATCAAACATAATTTTCAAAATCTCTCTCTCCGTTAACTTGGTGGTTAATCTTTGATTCATGTAATCTAATAATGATTTATTGGTACATAATTCCATTAGTAAAAGAACTTCGTAGCCTGGAGAACCATCTCTTTTTCTTGAGGCGTTTGAATCATAATATTGAACAATGCTAGGTGCACCTTGCAATTTTCTCATTACGTCAACTTCATTTCTCATTTCATTCAAACCATTTTCATCTTGTACTAGTACTCTTTTTAAACATACCAGATCTCCATTTTTTAATGTACCTTCATGTTTATTATCCATTTGAGTTAAATATTCGATAAACTTAGCAACATATATCTTTGCAAACCCACCCTCTGCTAAATATTTGACTATTTCAATCTTATGAAATCCAACAGAAACTATAGTTCCAGGAGCATAGCTATCAATATTAAAGGAACTTTTCTGCTGTTGAGATGGTGGTTGTCGAGATTGAGGTAGTGGCACTTGTTGTAGTCCTTGCTTTGGCACTGATTGTGAAAATTGTTGAGATATTTGCTGTGGCATCTGTAAAGGTTGCTGTGTTGCTTGTTTTGAAGCTTGTTGTGAAGCTTGTTGTCGAGCTTGTTGTGGAACATGTTGTGAAATTTGTAATGGAGGTTGTTGGGAGGCTTGTTGAGACCGTTGTTGAGACATTGGTGGTAAAAACGATTGCTGTCGATTGGTATTACCATTTGATGATAACATTTTATAGTTGGTTTACTTTTAATTTGTATCAAATCGTCAAGATTATACTTATTTTTTAATGTCTCACTATTATTTTTTTTAAAAGGGTGAAGTTTCAATCAAATTATTTTCAAAGATGGATGAAGCTGAAAAAAACAAACTTAAACGTGAAGATATTAGTCCTTTAAAAAATACATGTTAATAGAGAATGTATACATGATACTACAAGAAGAGGACATTTACAATAAATATACTTTATCTGAAGTATATTAGAATATGTAGAATTATATTTACAATTTTTTTTTACAAATTATTAATGTATAAAATGGATGACCTTACATATGCTACTTCTATAAATCTTTAAGGACACCGGATAATAATTTCTTAAGTTCTGTATAACTATATGGAATCCAAATATGTTCAGTACCCTGTAAATTTTTAGAAATGTTTGCCATCTTGTGTTCAACGAATTCGGTTAACATACTTCTTAGTGATATTTCATTAGATGCGATAAAATCAGTTGAACACAAGTGTAAGAAGGATCTAAACTCAACACCGGATGCTAAAGAACCACGCTTAGTAGAGTTGGCCTTATTAGACTTTGTCTTTTTATCTGTTTCCATATTTCTTAATTGAGTTTCTACTAATAATTTATACATTTTCTTCGAATTTACTGTTAAAGATTGTAGAACATATTGTGATCCCTCCGCACCATTGTTTTTGTCACTCTTACCCAGTTTCATAATATCTTGGAATGAGGACTCTACCTTTGCTGGTTCAAAATTTGTAATATCATGGAATATAAAATTAAAGTTTTGAGCCTTCATATTATCCCACAATATAGGGGCATATATATGATCGGTAGATGCAACGATTGCGACTTGTCTTAGTCGAGCCAAACTACTTAACATTGTTTGGAAAACGTCTTTTCTGATAGATGGGCCATCGAGATTATGAATTAAAACAATCAATTTAATATCTGGTGGTTCGTTCTTATAAAATTCAATCATCTTTTGAATTTGTAGAAGTACATGATTACCCCAGTACTTTGTCTCGTTCCTGCTAAGTTCCTCCGGATACAATGCTCTTGAGATATCTTTGGAAACATCTCTATAATTACATGTTGGATTATAACCATTGATTACTATACATGGGATTCCCTTCGTTAATTGTAATTTAGGATTATTATCCATTGCAGAATACGCCAATGTTGGTGATAAATATTCAAAAACAAATTTTTCTAAAAATGTACGTTTAGAACCAATTCCATAAAACAATAATGAAAACCCCTGGGTAACTTCAAACCAATATTGTGGATATAATTTTCTTTGTGTTTCCAATAATTTTATTCTGGATGCTTTTAAGTAGTTTTTATTGAACGTGTTTGATATCAAAGCAAATTCGTCACGTTTGATATCACCAACCTCCGACATTGTGTTTTTAGATTTCTTATGTGCTTTTAATATTTTCTTTTGATCAAAATAACCTTCAAAGGTGTCAAAAAATGTGTTATTATTTTTTTCATTAGGTGCCTTGTATTGACTATTATTAGGAATAGGTGTTGGTATAAAATTTCTTGATAATTTTAAAGATTGATTTGGGTTTTCTTTTTTGTATTGTTCTAAACTATTCATAATTACCCTTTTCAAAGGCGATTTAAAATTAAATTCATTTGACTGTTTAGCACTATTAGAAGTTTTTTTTTCCAATGACATTGATAGTTCAAATTCTGATTTGAGATTATCATCTTCATCTTCCTCCCCAAGCACATCTATATTATGTACTAATGGCTTTTCTAACAGTAGATCATCTTCATCTTCATTATTCACTTCATCTTCATCATCTTCATCATATTCTCCTCTTATGCTATCGTTAAGTTTATCGTTGTATTCTTCATCAACACTTTCGTCACTCTCTTCAGAACTAGGTTCATCGTCCAAATATCTTGGCTTCTTTGTTATTCTTCTTCTTCTTTTTCTCAAAGGTTCATCTATCTCATCTAATTCTGTATTTTGTTCATTTCTGTTATGAGATACCTTCTTTGATGTCCTTCTTTGCCTGACAGGTCTGTTATTTTTCATCGTAGGTGTAATGGATGATGCAGATTCATATGCACTTTCTTCAGTAAGACTAGTCTCATCATCTTCACTTCCTTTTTCACTATTTTCCGTAAAAGATGGAACTATTATCCTTTCAATCAACGTCTTTTTAGATGGAGAGCCTCTTTTTAGCTTGTTAATTGATTTTGGATTTTTGGATCGAGTGTATCTACCACTCTTTGAAGGCGATGACAATATATCTGCATGCAGCACGATATCGTCGCTCGTCATAATAACTATCTATAATACTTAGAAGACAGGGGCAAAATATTTCACTCTGAGGTTTAGTGCTATATATGATTGAGAATAATTGAACTTAACTTCAAAGAGCTTATCAGCCAACTTGTTAACTTATTGAATCAAACTACTTTAACTGTTATTCAGATAGTCCACCTGTAATAATTTTTCATTTTTGATATTTACATTTTCAGTTTTATTTGTCCGGCTCAACCCCGGTTGAGAAAAAATTAACTGCATCAAGAATGATGAGATGTCAGAATCACAAAGAAAGAAATTGACAACTGTCCGACAAGTAGTATAACTTGACTAGCAACAGCCTTGGTATAACTCAATTTCGATATTGATTACAACTGTGATATCTTTGACACACTTGGTTGAAAATTAATAAATTTCTTGTTTGTTTCGCGAGTATTTAGTTGCTAATCAAAAAATTTGAGATCAGATTAAATAGGTTACAAAATAACGTTAATAAATTTTGCAATTTAAATATAATATATAGATATGGCACTCTTTCAAGAAATGGAATACTCATTATCCTCCTTAAACTTCTGATACTTGATCCTGAACAGGTCAACTTCACTTTAGCTTAAAAATGCATACTATAAATGCATATATATAAAGGTAAAGATGACTATCAATCTGGTTATGCCCTGTAATAGAATTAATGAGAAAATATCCTATTTAAACGACTAGACCATATATATGTATAAATATATATGGTATTAGATCTCTTTTGTCTATAGGTATTCTATATAGAACGTGTTAGTTTACCACTTCTTTTCAATTCTAAAGCCTTTTTATACGGTGGATTAGTTGGCATCTGGACTGGATCTAATGATACTTTTGATATATTCATCGCCAGATCATCATCATAATGATATGTGGCATCTGAATCATAACTACCTATACCACCACAAGACATAAACTCGGCTATCGTTCTACTTTCTTCTATCCATTCATCTATAACTTTATTCTCATTCTGAACAAAACAACCTTCAAAAAAATCGGCCACTGATTTATTTACATCCAACTTTGGAGTCCAATTTTTTGGTGGACTATAATCTAGACATACAATAAATGCTTCTAATGATGTACCTCTAGATGATCTTGGTTTTGCGCAAATAACCTTTTTAAATAGATAACCAAGTTGTGAATAAAGTAGATCAATATCTCTACCTCTAAAAATTTTGGCAATAAAAATACCGCCTTCTTTTAAAATACATGTAGTTAACTGTAATGCACTCATAATTAATTGTTGTTGTACGTATTCATCCAAGTCATGTAAACCTGTAACATCTGGTGCCCCATCACTACAAACAAAATCAGCTTTTTCATTCCCAAATAAATCTAATATCTTAGTCAATGTCTTTGGGTGTGTAATATCTGCCTGTAACGTTGTGACATGGTCGATTGGAGACATTGGTTGTAAATCAACAGCAACAATTCTCTTATCATTTATATCCTCTTCAGTTGAATCTGATTCTTCGAATAATTTTCTTGATAATACCTGTGACCATGAACCTGGTGCAGCACATAGATCTACAACACGTTTCATATGTGGATCATCCAAGAAATGGTACTGGTCATTTAATTGTAGCAGCTTGAAAGCAGATCTGGCTCTATAGCCTTGCTCTTTAGCCTTACGATAGTATAAATCTCTTTTATCTTTACTACTTTTACCCATTTTCTCTGTATTTTTGTATTACCAACAAAATGTATACGAACAGACGCGGACTATTTATGATTTCTTAACTCTTGTTTGTTAATATAATAATATAACCTATTAGGCAATCCCTTTAGCTCCATTCTTTATAACTACCATTAATCAAATTCATCATCATCTCTCATCGCTATTTGCATTGAATAATGTGATTACTTGCAAATTTTTTAATATTATCATACCGGGTAAACCATTTTTTTTTTTTGCCAATTTTTCGAGTTCAAAAAACTTGAAACTTCACACTTTGCAATAAGAAATAGAACAAATAAAGCAAATAATACTTAAATACAAAGTTCATTTAAGACAGGAAATAGGTAAGGAGACGGAAGAATAGGGAGGAAGAGGAATTATACAGTTCATTATTATTGTTACTCCAGATTTTAAACGGCTTAGAATAGTGAGATATCAAAATGTTAAGAAAATTTACTCCCCTTTCAAGAACACTTAGATTTCAATCGACTTTAGTATCCAGGGATGCAGCTAATATTGGAGGTCTAGCCAAACCAGTGATTGGAAAAGCAATTGCCTCTGATGAAACTCGTCCGCTACCAGTAAATGTTGAAGCTGTATATTATGCACCATTGAAAAATCCTGTTAAATATGGTGATTTAGTTGCTGATCTTCAACTTAGATCTTATGATAATGAGAATTTAGACTTTTATTCAGATTTTATTCTAAGAGTAGGATACTACTTAGGGATGAGTTTGACTGGTCCAAAACCATTACCAACTAGAAGAGAACGTTGGACAGTGATAAAATCTCCTTTTGCTCAAGCTAAATCAAAAGAAAATTTTGAAAGACATACACATAAAAGATTAATAAGAGTCTGGGATACCAACCCAGATGTTGTAGATTTATGGTTAGCCTATATCAATAAACATTCTATAACTGGTGTTGGTATTAAATGCAACGTTTTCCAAAGATCAGCATTAGATTCAACTTTTGATGACAAGGTTACTCTTGAGACTTTAACTAACTCTGGAAAACTAGATGACACCAAACTACACAGTTTGGATGAAGTGGTAGGTGAAAAAGTAATGGAGCTATTGAATAACCCTGAATTTAAGAAACATATATGATTATGATTACTTATTTTCGAACGAAAAATAATTTTAATAGAATCTTCCACACAATTAATTCATATTCCCCTGTAAATAGAATATAAACGAATTACATAATATATACAAATAAATCTTTTAAAGCAATGTATTAAAGATCAAAAAAAAAAAGTTCAGCCAATATCTTTCACTATTGTATTCTCAGGCACACACTTTCAAAAGATATATAAAAAAAAATGTTAAAAGAATTACTCCGATACGGGGAGTCGAACCCCGGTCTCCACGGTGAAAGCGTGATGTGATAGCCGTTACACTATATCGGAATAGTAATTTATATTTTTGAACATTTTGAAGTTCGTAATTGAATAAAGGTTGTGATCTGCTGACCTGATTTTTTTTCTTCACTAATGAATAACCATTATTTCTCTATGAGAAGATGTTTGGAATGTTTTGTATTGATATTTTTAAATAAGGATGATTTTGTTTTAGTTAGATATATATATATATATATTGCGGAATAATTTGTAAAATACAACTGTATTTATATTTATTGTTATTCTGTATATCTCATGGTATATCTTCCTACAAGGATATTCTGTAAGTGAGTTTCTTCTTATTGTTGATGTTACAATAACTTCAACACTGTACACTTTTAATTAATAATTTGCCATATATTAAGGCTCATAAATCATATATTTAACTCTTGATTGATCGTTTCTTGTTGTATAATATTACATGTTTCTGCATTTAACGTCTGTTATTTATCACATGCAACAGTTTCTTTAATTTTGATGACGCAGTTAGTGTTTCCATGTATAGTGATACCGTTGCTTCGCATTAACTATATAAGAATGCAACCCGTTTAGAAAATAAGAATAAAATTTGTTTATCTTAATTGTTATGGTATTTATTGTAATATTTATTATTATATTCATGAAATCAACATTGACCTCGTCTATAACAGGGGGGCTGGTCATCAAACCATCAGAATATTAATCTCATTCCATAATATCATAGATGTCATTTAAAAGTTGTCATCTCCGAAAAGTTCATTATTTCTCATGAACTTAGGATAGGTGGATGAATACACACATTTTTCGAATATTAGCTGAATATACAGTTTTCATTCTCTGTAGGTTTCCTTGAAGGTTTGATTCCTTTTATGGTTAGTCATTTGTGGCATTTCATATTTGGTAATTAATTGATGAAATATCTTAATCAAGCTTTTAGATTCTTTTTCGTTGCAAAGACAGGTTGATTTCTCAATATCTGATTAGATGGTATGTATCCATTAAAGTGTCATAAAACAGATAATACATAATTAGGCGTTTTTGTCCTTGGTATGGACAACCATTTCGCTGTCCATTGAACATTCTTCTATGAACATTAGGTTTTCCTTGGATCTGTGCTCCTTGGATCTGTGCTCCTTTGAAAAAGCACCAATACTTAAATTTTGAGCCATTTGAGTAGACTCAAATGAAATATCAGCGCAGCTGCTATGATACAGGATTTATGGCGTGTTATTGTTAGTTATTTTACGTGTGAAACATAAATTATGTAAACTTATACTTATCTTATCTACTTAAAGAATGTAAAACAAAAATATATCAGATTGTTCAGATCATTCAGTAACGTAATTACTTAAAGAAGATATAATTTAGTCTTAACCAAGTGGTTCTATAATATACCGCTCGAAGATACCTTATTATGATCAAAAGATTTACAACTAACATAATGCCTACCTTCAAAATTACTGGAGTAATGAATGTACATTAGGTAATGTTATAACAATATATCCATAATAGCTGATGAAAGGGATATGTTGTGTTCATCCCGTATTTTGTGTGTAATGGTATAAATATTTTTGCTGACCAATACATTATTTGTGAAGTTGCAGTTACAACTCCAGATTAGAATATCTATGTGGTTTCTTATTAGTTTTTTTATTCACTTTTTTATTAGTGCTCTTAATATTATCTTTCTTAGCAAAACTAGTTGATGCTGTTTTATTTATGATATCAGTAGATGTTATGGTCGTTTCTATCCTTATCAATTTATCCAAACTTAGCCCTAACTTAATGTTCTCACGCAAATCAGACCCAAATGAAGCTGTTGAAAATCCTGCACTCCAAGGGATTACAAATATTTGAAAACAACCAATCTGTAAGACTCCTCGTGTTAAGTTATTAGAGGTTTTAAGTATTGAATTTGCTTCTATCAATTTATTCATAAAGGACGCACCTAACTTTCCATCTCTAAATCTAATTCCTCCACATTTTGATTTATGATTTATAATAGTTGCATTCGAACTGGGATCTTGCCAATCTTTAGAATTCACTACCTGTGAAATTTTGTTGGATAACTTCCATTCAGGAAGTGATGGGTCTATATTGTATAGGAAGAATGATTTTAATGAAGGTGTTTCGTCATCGATATTTACGAATGATTCTTTTAAAGGTAATTTCTTTAACAGATGGGAAACATTTATTGATTCATATTTTGAAGATATCTTATCTATTGTACCGCTAGTGATAGCTTTACTGGTGTCATTGGTTCGTTTTGTTTGAATAGCCAACTGTGAATCGTCTTGTAAATTTGTTTTTAATTTTATCATTAGTTCTTCTAATTTAATTGGATCACTAGTTATTTCTGCACCACCTAACTTAACATCTTTCAACGCTAGGAAACGTTTCATCATATCATTTTTTGCTTCCTGTGTTACTGTTTGACCTGTAGTATTCTTATTAATCATGGATATTATTTGATCACGAATTTTCACAGGAATGTGCCAAGTTGTATCTAACATACAACACTGACAAATATTACGTTGTTTTGAACATTTTAAACATATCAACGTTTTGGTTATATTAACAGCTCTTTGTGACTTTTTGAAATGGTATACTGTGAATGGGAAAGTAC
Source organism: Vanderwaltozyma yarrowii (assembly GCA_030568135.1). Classification (NCBI taxonomy): domain Eukaryota; kingdom Fungi; phylum Ascomycota; class Saccharomycetes; order Saccharomycetales; family Saccharomycetaceae; genus Vanderwaltozyma; species Vanderwaltozyma yarrowii. The sequence continues at coordinate 31,812 of JAJLTL010000072.1, forward strand.
ATATTTTACATTCTGCACCTGATGGTATCTTTGTCATTCGAATGTTGTCAGAGTCACCTAAGCATTCATCACAAATGTTTGGCGATTGGTTATCGATATCAGTATTCATTCTAGTAGTATATTATCTCTTAGATGTCGAATGAGTTACGATAATTAAAGTTTAAAATTATGTTCTTGTTCTATCAAGGTTTTTTTCTATATTGTTCAGTATAGATGGTGTATTTTTTTCAGCTGCCGCCAACCTTTGTTAAAATTTGTTCATCAATTATTAGATGAAACTGATCAACAAAATAAGTAATATATTCGATTATGGTTCAAGAAAAGAAGAAATATACAGGCTTGGGGTATATATATATATTTAGGAACATAATAATCATCAAGGATATTTTACAGTTATAAGATCAAGAAGCTAAAAAAAAAATGATAACGAATAAATATAAAATGAATAGAGTAGAAAATAGATCAGGGTTAAAAAGCTATGTCAAAATAATGTTTCCACCTGTTGGTTCGGTTGAAGAAATTCAAGTTGTTGTTGTTATATGGGTATCATCATAAAAGTATTTTCTAACAAAATTCATTCTAATTTTTTCCTTATTATTCAAAATCACTAATATTACTAGTATTATCGATTCCACTGAATCGAATAATTGCTGTGTAATTAACATTGTGTGATATTTTTTTTTTGGTTGTACTTTATGTAAGAAACGGTAAAAAAAAATTTAATATACGTTATTTAGAGATGAAGTTTAAAAGTTGAAATATGGTAATGTCTTGCTTTTTATACATTTCAATATTTCCATATTAAAAAAAAACCATAAAATTTTTTTCCAAAAGAACTTAAATTTGAAAAATATTTTATTTCGTTCATAGTGAGACTCTATTTAAATGTAATTAGGGTTTAAATGAAAGAAAGTATACAGAGTAATGAAGTTTATTAAGTTATATATATCGAGGTGGTTAACAATTACAATTGGTGACCGATTTTAATTGATTAAAATATTATTAAATAAAGAGAATGAGTTGGATTAATTGGTGGGAATATCTCGAAAAGTGAGATTTAAATGCATTAACTATGGACGTGAGAGAGTATTAACTACTAAAATATCTATATGGATATATTATATTTTATACATACATTGTTGAAAAGTCTATTTTTTCTTTTCTTTCTTAGCAGCTTTTGTAGATACTTTCTTTGTGGTCATCTTAGCTTTTTTTGCTGCCTTTGCTTGTTTTTTTAAATGTGTTTTGTAATGTTGTAAACTGTTATCATTCCTACTAAATCTTTGATGACAGCCTTGAAATGGACAAACATGATTTTTCTCACCAGTATGTATTGTATGATGTCTTGTCAAATGGCCAGATGTAGTAAATCTTCTTAAACAAATTGTACATTCAAATTTTCGCCTTTTATCAATAGCAGTGCCAATATCAGATATCACTGTACCAATTTCATTATTATTTGATGTTGCTAATGATTGTGGATATGTATTTTGACTATTGTTGTTATAATTGTTTAGTAAAACTTGTGATTGTTGAATTGGTACTTGTGAGTAAAAAGCATCCATGTCGTGTTTAAATTTGGCTGGTGGTGTTAATGATTTAAAATTATGAATATTTGTACCATCTAATGATTGAATTGGTGAATATATGTTTGTATTAGATAATGACATTGTAGATGAATCAGAAGATGTTGAAGATCTGTTGTTTACCAAAGTGCCACTATTTTTTTCTTTTATAGTTCCATTGATATCATTATTCAATGGAGTGGATGAGATTGGATGTAAAAGTTTTGAATCATTTGATGTTGATACTGATGTGGAAGTTGATGATAATGAAGTATTAGAAGAAGATGGTAATAATACACGTTTATTTGATTTAAAATTCAATGCACTTTTATTTAATTTTCCTTTTAAATCATCTTCAATCATTTGACTTTTTGGTAATGATGGTAATAAAGTACTAAATTTTTTTTCAGAATCAATAAAATTATTATGATTTGAACGAAATTCATTTTTCATTTTATTCATATTTTCATTTAATATTATCATCATTGAACTCATTAAATGATTACTATCTAAGTTTGAAGTGGCAATGTTCATGGTCGAATCTGTACTCGAAATAATATTGATTCGCTGTAAGATTCTCTATTGTTGTATGACTAACAGACTAAAAGAATAATATAGAAATAATATGTATATGATGTATATATATAAATATATAATATAATTGAAATATAATATGAATAAAAGAATCCCTTGAAAAAGGTGATACGAATAAAGGAAAGAATACTTTTTAATTCTTTAGAAACCCTTGATAAAGAACCTGTCTTATTCTCGATGTTTATATATTAATTCAATTATAATTGAATTACAATATTTTTTTTTTCATCTCTCGATAAAGAAGAATAATCATCGATGCAGCTTTTAATATTTCAGTGTTTTTTTCCAAACAGAAAATCTGAAGAAGTATATTTGCAGCTCAGTAAATACAACGGTGCAACAAGGAAACATCTACATTTTGAGAATTGATTCTAAAAGGGGACTAGAAATTTAAGTGCAAATTAAAGATTAACGGGAAATTTAAAGGAAAAATACCATAGGGCGATGATTATGATGTTGGTGAATCCCAAATAATTGTTGTGTCTATTTCTGTGTCTGTATTTCCTGTTTAAAAGTAAAATAAATAACTAAATTGCCAGAATATTCACTTTATCTTTACATCTTGATGTGTTTTTTGATAATCTTCCCAGACGATTCGATGTACGGGAAGTTTGTACTATTTGGTACGAATCTAAACTAGTAAATGCTACAACAACGTTTATTAGTTTGTGATATTTTTTCTTTTTCATGACAAGTTCAGATTCTTACCAGAAGCCACTACTGAATCACACACACACACTCTCTCTCTCATTTTATGAAAGGATACAGAAAAACCACAAAAGAAAACGAGAGGAGCCAAAAGGCAGGATAATCTAGCAATAATATTGTTGGTGTTACTATGTACAGTTCGTAACAAGAAAAGAAGAACGGTTTTAAGTTATTCATGGATGACGAACGAAATGAAAAGTTAAACAAGATGGATGGTAGTGTTTTAATCTGTTACATCAATTTTTTCCCTTCGTTGTTTGTTGGTGGATATTTGAACGCACAGAAACTGTCGTGAAAGTGCAAAAACACAATATAGTAATTTTGCTTTTTGCAATCCGGAAATTATCATAATTTTAAATATTAACCAAAAAAGATAAAACTTCCTTTAGCAAACCACTGTAGAAAAATGAATTTATCGTTAGCCGTAACATAAACACGATTTATTAATTAAATTATATGCATGGATATGTTAGGGAAAAAAGCTTTCTGTTGTCATTGACCACTAAATAAGTTCGGGAGAAAAGGTCAAAAGCCTAAACTAAAAAAAAATATAAAAAACACACACAGAGACATCGTACTGTTCTTATTTCTCAACATAACATCATCCTTTTTTTTATGTTTTTTCTCTTTCATTTTATTCTGAAGATCTAAATCAATAAAATGCAATTTGTTTTTTTTCTTCCAATTTTTCTTAATGAGAATTTCGTATTTAAGTGAAAATCCCCTATATATTTTACTTTTCCATAACAAAATGGAGGGAAAAAATGAACCCAAAAAAAAAATTTCCAAACAAATTTAGTGAAAGAAAAAAACATATTTGTTCGTCATTTTTTTTCTTTTACATTATTTAAATTGCTCCACGGTATTCATGTGGAATTTATATATGTTGTTTGGTTAAAATATAATAAGTTACTTAGTAAAAATCCATTCTCATATTATTAAAAAAATGAATTATTCCAACATCGCTTGGTGCCCCTCCTTCAACATGCTAATGACCATCCGTGGAATTACGTATGGAAATAACTTCAATAGTAATCAAAAAAAAAAAACATCATATAATCTAAGCTTTTGAGGGCATTAATGTCTTTTTCATACTGTTTTCTCTCTCACGGAAATTAGATTCAAAAAATGATCTCTTTAAATTTTAATTTCTTTTTATTTTATTCTCTTTTCCGTTCCCATTTAAAAAAAAAAAATTGTTTTTATGAAATTTCTGAAAGGTTCTAAATATTCAAAGGAGAAAGATAGAATAGGAAAATGAAAATTCTAAAAACTTACTAAAAATAATGATAAAATAAAAAACTATAAAAATTTTGATCAGTGAATGTTCTGTAACTTTAAAGATTTTTAAGAAAGTAACGTAGAACAAGTCATTAACGGTTTTTTATGCTTTATTTCATTTTTTTTACTTGTGTTTTTATAACCTTCAACCTTTGGATGGACCCCATAGAGAAGGAAATTTTTCCTATTTCGATCCTACATTGAATTATGTTTTCATTCAACATAGATTTCTTAGCTTTTACTTACTATTAAATTTGTTTGGCACCTGTTTTGTACTCGTTTTAGGATTTTTCTTTCTTCTTTGAGATCCAATCTGCTGATTGCTAGGAACTTCCAAACACCCCAGTGTTACTCCTTGAAATTGATATTTTCTTAAAAAAGAGAGGAGCAGTTTCTTCTGTAGACATTTTTCTTAGTTTCCACATTCAAAGAATATGAATTGAATAGAACCGGAAGTGAACGTTTTTTTAATTTTTCTAAAGTTGCCCGTTCATTAACTGTATTATTTTACGCTTTATTTTTTATTGTTTTAATAAATAAGGAAGGGAGGACATTTTGATTGATTAGTCATAAATTATTTTTTTGTTTAACTATATTTTGAAAAAACTTTCAGGAAATATTACCTTTTTTGTAACAGAATTAATGATCTGTTTTAAATTAAAAATGGTTTTTTTCTTTTTTGCAAGAAATTGATTAAACCCGTATATGCTGCTTGGTTTGTTACTAGTTGTCGCAACTTTGAAGTTGGTACGCAATTTGTCAGGCAAAGTAAAGAAATAAACTATTGTATTTTTTATTAATATATTCTATTTTAAGGAATTCTAACCCTTAATAACTGCAGTGATATACTGAATATGTAATATATAATATTTATTGTTCATTTTTAACCCATTAAAATAGCGTTGTTAATAGCAGTGATTAGTGAAATATAAATGAATTTCCCTTCTTTTTTTTTTATTTTTTGTAATAAATTTAATAGAAAAAAGACGTACAAACAGAATAACATCACCAAAGAATTTTTGTATGTAGTAACGAGAGCGAGGGTAAGGAAAGGGAATTAAGATCATGCTTTTCATTATTTTTGCCTTTCATAAGAAAATTATTATGGTTTGCAATTCATCCTGGCGCACCTTTTACGTTTCGGTTATTGTTTTATTATTGTTGTGAATGTTTTTAGGAGACATTGAAGTTGGAAACCAAAAATAAATGTCAAATAATTATTATAGACATATTTAGTAAGCGACATTGATGTAATTAGTTTTTCTTACATCATACTATAAGTTTTTAGAACAAGTAAATTAACTCAAATTATAAAAGATAACTTTACTACGGGCATCCCTTGTGTAACCTTGTGTAACCTTGAGTACTATGGGTCCTTCGGTGTTAACTAGTAGTAATTAACTATACTTATGTTAAGTTTTTTTATATTACTATTTTTATTAATACAGTAACTACCATTATTATCAATGTCAGTATTCTTGTATGTTTATAACTGTCAATAAAAAACGGTTTTATTAACTTCTATATCATATGCCCTCATAAACCACTTAAATACATAACATTTGAACCACTGCTTAAGTTTCAGTAACCCACTAATGAAAGTGCACTACTCTATTCATATTTTATCCATTGAGGTCTTCCTTTTCTTTTTTCACTCTCTTTTTTTCTGCAGATATTGGGTAAAGCCCCATTTCGTGCCCGCGTTTCTGGACTGGGATGTCCTTTCGTTTCTTTTTCCCTGACCGCCAACCATTTCAGGACCAGTTTATTAATGGCACATATATCCCTTAAAGGAATGTATCGCCGACCCATTACGCGCTTTCACCCAAAAAAAAATTAAAAAAACAATTTAGGAAAAAAATATTTTTTCTGTACGTGCATATCTTAGATGTTAATGTTACACTACCATATCTCCGTACGGTAACTACTGCAAATAAAATAAAATTTCATTTCAGCCATGAATATAATTTAATTTTGTATTGCCTTCGTTAATTTCCCTTACAATAGCAACAGTAGTGCTATTTTTTATTTTAATCTACTTTCTTTTAATGACATGAATTTATCTACCCCTCTCGTTTCTCGCTAGAAAAGAAAAGAGAAGACTAATAATTTATTCGGTACATTATTTACCAATACATAAGTAGAAATAGTATAACTCTACAATTAGCGTAGATTAAACACCGAAATTTAAAGAATAAAATACATATTGAAATCAGAACCAATGGATATAAGAATTAGAGAAACTTCTATACGCCAGTTTCTAGTTAATTCTAATAAAACAAGCATAAAATTAAAGTAATAAAAAAAAAGTTTAACAGTATAAAATGCAGAACCTGTGCTAGTTAAGGTTGACATTTGTTTTAAGTTTCACGAAAGTTAAAATCTCCGATTGAATGGATGATATGCTGCAAGGTAATACGACGTATTGAGGTCTATTAAAGAATAGTTCACCCTCTCATACTTGATGATGACGTAATTTTCAATATATAATAACAAAACAGTTCAATACGAGGAAGGAACCTTTTGTTTAGTAGAATGACTAGAACGTAAATATTGTACTGAGAAGATTAATAAAATACCATCAGTAGTGTTCATTTAGCATTGGACCCATGTAGGATTATTATTATCTTACTAGATATATTCATTCGTTTTGTTGGACAATTCCATCCAGGCAATTATTCAGTAACACTTAATAATAATCATGAATATGTAAGTCATATTTTTAGAATACATTGTTGGACAATATTAATTACGTTAACTATAATTGATCTCTCTGTACAAATTTTAGAAATTAATTGTCATTTAAACAAAAATGATTAATTCCATGCTGAACTTTTAAAATCACAGTAGAAAACAATAGCATCTAAATTTGTCTTGAAACAGGCAATGGGCTACACATCGGGTATAACTATATGAAACCAGAGGTATGCACTGAGAGAGAGGTACTGTTCCCCTCAATTAAGTCCATTTAAAGGACTTCTTGTAACTTCGGCTATAATGAGATGGGAACGAAAAATTCGATGAAGTAAATCATCAGTAACACTAAATAATGTAAAATAAGCAGTTGAAATATTTTGTTGTTAAAAGTTTCATAACTTGATATTACGTATTACACCGATATTTTCAAATAATGATATTTCGTTTTTAATTCTCTTAAAATAGCATCATACTATATGATAAATAATTTACTACTATAATATGAATAGTAACACTCCCAGTAATCATTCAAAAAAATGTGTATCATATTATTTTGGAAAATACACACGGTTATGAAATAGCATTGTTAATATTATATGTTTTTCTTGGTTTATTTTAAATTTGTTGAGTTGTAAGTCTTCAGTATGAATATTCTTCACCTTCACATAGAGATCAGTAAGATTCATGAATTCATATTTTTACAATTACATAGAACTAACTCTATCATTTAATTGATTTTTTCTATTAGAAATTCATACTAATATGAAAAAATTGTATTTTTATGGTCTAAAGTTTTAAATCAATAAAACAAAAATGTTTAAGCTGTATATCTAAAAAATGCATTAAATTGATGGATATTATACATGTATATAATATTAAATGAGATAGGAATTATAATTAAGGATGATTTTTGAAACATCTAATGGTACAAAGTATATATTTTTAATTTTCTTTCCATCTATTAGCACAGTTAACACATTTGTAAAATGTAGTCATAGGTTCATCTGCTGATCTAATTTGTAGTTGGAAGAAATAGGCTCTTTCACCATGGCATTTATCATAGTTAGGACATTGTACTTTAGTTTGGTCCACATTATCCCACCCTCCACCAAGAACATCATCGATTTCCTTTCTTTCTAGTTTCTTTCTATCATATATTTCGATATTATCTATAGGAAATTCATACGGACATGAACGGCATGTTAAATTGTAGACACCTGAATCTTCGCCAGAGATCAGAAGCATATTATTACACAATGGGCAAAATGATAACATCGCTGGTTTGTTGTTTTTTATGATATTCTTTTACCTTCAATATTGGTTTCTATTCAAAAATTACAAATAGTGATGAGATACTAAAATATTTCAAATTTAAGAAATTTTTTTTTTTCAAATGGGTCGGCGCCATCATCATGAAATTTGAATTTTCGCTGTACAGAACTAGTTTATTATGTAAACCAGTTAGAATGTCAGTGTCAAATTGCACTACTTCATGAAAGTGGAAAATACTAAATACATATATATAAGTATAAGATACTGGATGATTAATGTAGATATTAATATCTTTATTATTACATATATAATGAATTAAATTTATATTTATTTAAATGTGGCAACTTCTGTTTGCATGCTGGGATGATTTTTTTTTTGAATATTTTTAATTTTTTAATTTTTATAAGGATATATTTGTGATATTCGCAATTGATATTAAAATTAACACCAAAAATTCACTATTCTGACCCAAATACTTGAGTTTCTTAACCTTTCTTTGTCTTCTATCCTTTCTTGTACTATAAGTTCTGGATCATATATTCTTCTGTGGAAATCTAAGTCAATATCTTCTAGACGGGTTAGGATTGTGAAGTCTTTGTTATACAACATATAACCGAAGTAAAAGACAATCCAAATTGGGAAAGCTAGGTAACTTTCGAAGAATGATTCAGCATCTAATTTACCATCATTACCAATTGGAGCAATAGCAACCCAAAATTGGGCAATCATAACTAGGACACCAAATATACTACCATATAATGAACCCCATACACCTGTATTAGATTTATATCCTAATTCATTTATATCTTTACCTTGAACTTTCATGGCTTGTCTAAAACGAACGTGAGAAAACATAATACCAGTCCAGGTAAAAATTTCACTTAAACTAGCAATAGCTGCCAACCATGTGAAAACTTGTTCTTCTTGTGGAGATGCAGCAACGAAACCAATGACACCGAATACAGCACAAACGCATAGAGCAATTAAAGGTCTACCTTCTCTGTCAACGTAACTTAAAATTTTTGGAGCATAACCTTGAGATGCTAGAGAACTTAGTAATCTTGGTCCTGCATATAAAGACGAATTGGCAACTGAAATAACAGAGATTAAAATGACTGCGTTAATGATATGTGGTACAACTTTGACACCGTGAATTGAAGCAGCTAAAACATATGGAGACGCATGAGTGGCAGAACCACCAGCACCCATTAATTGATCACTATTTTTTGGAACATTGAAACCAATTAAAATCATAGTTAATAGATAAATGAAAACAATACGGTAAATTGACTTTTTAGCGGCAGCTGGTGTAGCTTTTCTTGGTTCAGCTTGTTCATTAACGGATAGAACGTATAATTCCGTACCACCGTATGAGAAGTAACCAGTAACTAAGATATAACAAACACCCTTAAATCTTGAACCTGCACCACCTTCAGCGAAAGAACCTGGGTCGTTCCAATATTTACCACCGATGTAACCATCAACACCTGCACCACCACAATTTATAACAATTGATAGTATAATAAAACCAATAACCATTAAAATCTTACATGAATTGAAAATGAATTCAGTTTCACCATAGGCACGAACACCGAAAAAGTGAATGAATAGTAAGAATACATAAAAAATGACGATGAATACATCTGCATTAATTTCATCATTCCAATATTTAATAGTTAATGATGATGTGATTAATTCTAATGGTAAAACAGTTACCCATTGGATACAAAATAGCCATACGGTGGCAAACCCCCATGATTTTGAAATGAAAGTAGATTGATATGAATTAAAATTACCAGGTAAAGTTGGATAAGTAACAGCCATTTCACCAGCTGCTTGAATCATAATGTATGTGACAATTGAAACTAAGACGTAACCGATGATCAAAGAACCTGGACCACCAAAATATAAACCTTTTGCATTAGCAACTAATAAACCAGTACCGATACCAGTACCTAAAGACATCATAATAACATGTCTAGATTTCATTTTTCTTTGTAGTTGAGTATCGGAAGTTATAGATGCTGTACCATCTTCTAAATCTTCTGATTTACTATTATCTAATTTTGTTGATTCTGCTCTTTTAAAACCATCCAAAAATCTCGTTACATATCTATTTCTTGTTGAACTACCTGATTCATCAGTACTTGACCTCACAGTTAAGCCTGGAATTGAGGAAGCATCAGTGACTGTGAAGTCAGGACTTTTTTCATTTTTATGGAATATTTCAGACATTATTAATAATATATGTACGTGTGTTGTATGTTGTTTCTATCTATACTATTCAATATATTACTCTTATTCCTTATTCTTTGATTATATTTTTTTTTTATGTTCTTTGAAAAAGTATTTGATTAATAATAAAAAATAATATTCTAGTATTTAGAAAAAATCAATTTCTAATTACTTGGATATATATATAGATGATATTATATTTTATTGGTAGTATTTCAAAAATCAAGTGAATAATAAAAAAAGGTAGAAGAATATATAGTTAAGAGTAATTGAAAAATAAGATGTTCTTTTATATAACATTAATAATCAAAAGATTAAGCTATTATAAATTCTTTAAATCTGTTTAAACAGACACCCCCCAATAAGAAAGTTGATGATGATGTTAATGATGACCATACGTATATGGTAAGAATAATAGAGAGTTTTGTAAAATATAATAAGAAAAAAAAAAGAGGTATGAATCATTGTAAGTTCTCTCTCTCTCTCTCTGGTTGTTTCTTCTTGTTACGAAATAAAGAAAGGATATCACTAGATAGATCGATAGCAAAAATTTATTTTCTGGGTTAATAGCTAATAAAAATTGCTAAAATATCACCTTCTATAAAGGATATTTGAGGTCTTTCATGTGACTACTCTTAAGTTTCATTACTACGAAATTTGTGAATATTTTAACCCATAATAGATAATATATGCATAATGCAATGTAAGAAACGGAGCTGAAATGAAGGTTAACTTAAACTATTAAGTATAGTAACCGGAAATATGTAAAAATAAATTGGTTTTAATTTCTTTTTAAACGGTTAGAAAAAAAGAAACTCAAGAGAAAATGTGCAGGACAATGCGTTGTATCATTTAATACGTAACGCATTCTACGCCTTCTTGCAGCGGAAACGGCCATTTCGAAAAGAAAAATAAAACGGGTGAGGGAAAAAAAAAGGAGAGACGAGGGGGGCGGTGCAAGAAAACGGCGAAGAGGACAAGTGACACGGCACAAAAGAAAAAGGCAAGGAAAATATTTTTAGCGGTAGCGGTAGCGGCAGACGCGGACACACACATCCACATAGCAAGCACATAACTTAAATTTATATAATTAATTATACAGCGATGGTGATTTTTTGTTCTTTTATTAACGGCGGCAAACATACAAGTCATCGCTAATTTTAGTGGTTTTCTAAGGTAGTATCTATTCATACGTCTTTAATGATATGATTAATTAGACTTAGTCGCACAGATTAATGCGGTTAAATATTCTTGAATGAATAGATAGATAGATAAAGATGTGGAGTGTTGCTTAAATATTTAATGTGGTTTATACACATGAACATACTTCCTTATAATTATTAATGTACAACGCAAGCTACATCTCCTTTACGTAAATCACTGTTTCTAACTCACGTGAGCGGCAAAACTATGATACCCTACGAAAGAAAAAGCCTTACAAACACGGCAAAAAAAAAAGAAGTAACTGTAAAATTATTTCTTGATATTTTTCGGCTAAAGACAATCAGTTGAAACCGTTCTAGGCGAATATGTGGGCCCATTTCCCTTTCCTCGTTTTGATTGGTCAAATTAATTGTTTCGAATAAAAATTCAGGAAAAAAGAAAAAAGAGCCGTGAATTCACACGTGATCCCCAATTCTTTTCAAAAAGTCTCATTTTGTGAACAACAGAGAATGTCGTTGGATATGATTTACGGGAGTTTACAAAAATGATTTACTTTTTATTAATGAAAAAAAAAAGTTGTTTTAGGTAATAAGATTGGACACCCCTACCTTACCCTACCTTTATTATGTTTGATAAATATACAGATTAAGAGAAATATGATATCATACCCTGCATCATGGTAGTAATAATTATGTGTACTATAATTTTATTATATCAAGACATGCCAGTATTGTAAATTAATCAGTTTATCTATCATACTAACCTTATATAATATTATAAGCAAGGATTAAAATATTCCAACACCAGCATTTTGTGAAATAGTAATAATAATTTGGAGTGATTTTTATTATAATTTACAAAATAATCATATGATCAGAATAAAGTAAAATATTCTTGCATAAAAACTGATTCTCGCCTATTAAATTAAATTAAAAGTCACGCGGATAATATAAACAACAATAAAAATCTACTTAATTATACCATCTCATGCATTGCCCTTTTAACTTAACCCTTTATGCCCCATGAAATACGTATTACATATTGCATTATATACTATTACTTTATTTTGTAAAACGCGACTGCACCTATTACCCGGGAATATGACAATCACGTGCCTCAGCTTCCACTAATTAATATTTTTATATAATATTTTTATCCGGACCCGCTAAGTACGCACTTTTATTTTATTTTGTTGTAGAGTTTCTCTCTTCCCACTTTTTTCCTACGTCAATTCCAAAATATTCAAGTGCATTAATCAATTTTAAGTTGCCGAGCTTCCTGTTTTTTTTTCATTCAAATTATCAATTCGAAAATTTACACAATTAATGAAATATTCTATATCTTCCACAATTATGAATGATGATGATATTAATGATTATTTTCTCTAAATGCATAAAACCAATATGTTGCAAATATACAATCTACAAGAGAATTGGATGGAGGGGAAAGGAAAGAGATGGGAAGCTAAATTTTTAGTTAACAGTGGTTTCAATTGTTTTAACAATTATTTCTCGCTATTACTTTTTTATTCTTTTTTTTTTTTAATAGTATAATTAAAAATAAGTGGAAATTTCAACTATTGTCAAGTTATTTCAATTGTAGTATATAAACAATTGGTGAATTACAATTTCCAATAGACTTTAAATTATTAAAATGTTCTTTTCTATAATTTATCTTATACTGTCTATATATGTATTTTTTATTTTTCTTCTTAATTCTTATCTATCTTGGAAATATAAAGAAACCATATATTCACATATATTAAAACAATACAAAAATGGCTAGAACTTTCTTCGTCGGTGGTAACTTTAAATTAAACGGTTCCAAACAATCTATCAAGGAAATTGTTGACAGATTAAACACTGCTTCTTTACCAAACAATGTTGAAGTTGTCATCTGTCCACCAGCTGCTTACTTAGACTACGCTGTCCAACAAGTTACTGCTCCACAAGTTACCGTTGGTGCTCAAAACACTTACGAAAAGGCTGCCGGTGCTTACACTGGTGAAAACTCTGTTGACCAAGTTAAAGACTTAGGTGCCAAATGGGTTATCTTAGGTCACTCTGAAAGAAGAAGTTACTTCCACGAAGATGACAAAATCGTTGCTGACAAAACTAAATTCGCTTTAGACAACGGTGTTGGTGTCATCTTATGTATTGGTGAAACTTTAGAAGAAAAGAAAGCCGGTGTCACTTTAGATGTTGTTGAAAGACAATTAAACGCTGTCATTGCTGAAGTCAAAGACTGGACTAACGTCGTTATTGCTTACGAACCAGTCTGGGCTATTGGTTCCGGTTTAGCTGCTACTCCAGAAGATGCTCAAGAAATTCATGCTTCTATCAGAAAATTCTTAGCCTCTAAATTAGGTGAAAAGACTGCTTCTGAATTAAGAATCTTATACGGTGGTTCCGCTAACGGTGCTAACGCTGTCACTTTCAAGGACAAGGCCGATGTCGATGGTTTCTTAGTCGGTGGTGCTTCCTTGAAGCCAGAATTTGTTGACATTATCAACTCCAGAAACTAAGAATTTTAAAAGAAAATTTTTCAAACAATTAATATATATTTTTTATGATATAATGATTTTTCACACTTTATTTTACTTTGTTTACTAATATCTTTTAATTTTTTTAATAGTAAACTAATATATAGATATATAGTGTCTTATACGCTTAGTTTCCTCTAAAAATAAAAAAATGAATATAAAACTTCAAACTCTTTTTAATTAATAATAACCCATTCACTATGATTTATAGATTGAGGATATTTATAAATAGGGAAAATTATTAATCATTTACAATATGCAATTGTGATGATTAGTATATGTAGTAATTACACATGACCAGTATCCCATATCACTATTTACAAATAAGGGAAGCATTGTTCAATGATTAAGTCTATGTGAAGCAAGATTAGGAAACCGTGTGTTTTTTGATAATAAACCATTGTAATATTTTAGAAAGGATATATCTTAGACAAACAATCGCATATAATTATTTCTAAATTTACAAGAATATTTGATATGGCTATGATTCCGCTATTCAAGAATCTTTTCTCTGTTTCTTGATAGAATCGATAATGTAAAAATCCAAAATAAAATTATCAAATGAAACATAGTTGCTAGCTATATATATATATATATCGTGGCTTTTGAGAGGAAAAGTCCTTACTACTTTTAGTATATTTCGACAGGGTTCAATACTTTTTATTTAACTCAATCTTCACAATGACAACCATAACCATGATTGTTCGAAAAAGCCCTTATAAATTCACCGCACAGCTTGAACCACAAGCTCGCTACTATTATATTATACTATAATATATTACATTAAATCGCATTAGATTATATTGAATTGCTCACCTATGTTATCTTATCACCCCCTCTCCCCCCCCACATAGTCTCTCTTTATAATCAGATAGTCACTGCACCAAATAATGCTTCTTGCAGTAAACATTATTTGGGTGAAAAAAAAAGAAAATGGGACGCGAAACTAAACACGAAAATTATTTTAATTAAAATGCGAAAATTTTATTCGATCTAGTAGTAAATCATGGTAGTTAATCACGGTAATTTAGAGGGTTAATTCCTTTATTAGTTATACATCTTCTCATTATACCTTGTTAAGTTAATGAACATTATCCAACTTCATAAAATACTTCATTTATTATTACTTATTTCGGGATCGTATTTCATGGCTGTAAGTTATTGCATCTGTAATGATGATATACATTTTGGTTCTTGCACAGATATATAAAGATACAGGTGTATCTTTATATTTCACTTAATCTTGGATTTTCTTAATAATAGTATTGTACTGTAACCGTTGCAAGTCAGATCCGCAATACTGTGCATATATACATATCACTATATAAAATAACTACATCACACTATGTTAAGATTATCTAAAAAATCATCATCTCGATTAGATCAGAAAAAAAGACATTCCTCATTTATGGACTTGAAAAGTATGTCTACTTCTAGTTTAAACATCGAGAAAAGTACAAATAAAGACGTTAAAAGGGAAAGTAAAGATACTAAGGATCATAGTCATATGTATAAAGTAACAAATAGATCAGTAGATACAGTCATGTATGAAAAAAAAATTAATGATAATAATAGTAAATCAAAATTAGCAAAATCGAAAAGAAATAGTACGTTTTTAGATGAAAATTTAATAAGAGATTATAATTTAGCATTACAACATTTCAATAACGATGATACTCAAAATAATGATAAAATAGTAAAGTCAAAAGGAAATTCAAAATCAGATGATGCCAGATTAAGTGTACATTCTACCGGTAGTAATGTATCATCATTATTTTCATCAACAAGTACATTATCTATTCGTGATTTCTTATATGAAGAATTTGAAGATAAAAATAATACTAAATCAAATGAAAACAATATGAAAACACAAGAAAGAAATAAAAATCAAATTAATGATAGTAAAGCATTATTTGTAATCCCTGATAAAGGTGAAAATTATCATTGGATGGAAGTTACAAAAGGTTTAAATTTTCTTGGAGATGAAATTTCTACCAAGTTTTCAAACTCAAGAACAGCATTAGAATTTTTTTGAAAAAAGTATTAGTTTAATAAACTATATGTTTACACTTATTTTCAATATTAAAATCACACCATAAGCATTATATAACCTTTATAAAACAAAATTCCAATATATATTCATTCATTCGATATTAGTTCAAGTTCCCTTTTTTTTATTAAGTATTCAACTAAATATATTTTAATAATAACTGTATACCAAGTACGTATGCATACATGTATGCATCTATATTATTGTTATTATTTAATAGTTTGCATACTACATTAATTACAAATATCTATATCTCATCTCGCACTAATTTTGGCTGGTAATAGAAATTTTATTAATTTATCGCGCAGGACATAATATTTTAAATCAAAACAAAAGAGATGATGTATTTAAAAGATATCGATAGAAAACGAAGTATTCAAGGTAGGCATTGAAGTGTTGTGTCGTTGACTGATAAATATAATGAATATTCCGAAGTTTGAAAATAAACCTTTTAAAGCTCCAAGAAGAATTAATGACAGTGCATCCACTCAGCCTAATAACACCTTGAAAGCATTTAACTCGAGTATAAAGAGATCTATACCCAATGATAGTTCTGTGACTATAAACCAGATAAAGAAATCTAAATCAGTATCACCTAGTAATATAACTCCAAGCAAAACATCTATTATAAAAACTACTTTAGATTCCTCATCGAATAATTTTGGGCCTGATGTGAAAAAAGTATTTACAATAATGTATAGAAAATATACAACAAAAAAACATAAAACGTGGACTGGTGATGGTTATGCTATTTATAAAGACTCAAATAAAATCTCATTTTATAATGAATCTGGTAAATTTATGGCGAACTCCGTCTATGATCCAAATGTTACTGATATTTTTGATGTCATTTTCAAATATGGATCATTAGAATTTCAATTAGATTATCGATTAAAAGATAATGAAGAATTGAAAAAAGCTCATTCATTGATATCCCCTGATGGCACCCAGCCAGTTTCTAATAATAAAATTACTCATAGTGATGAGAATGAAGAAGATGTATATATCCCTTCGACCAACAGAACACATGTACCAATTTCTCAACTTTTTGCCGCCAAAACAGTTACTAAGTTTAAATCTGTAATTTCAAAATCAAAAGAATATACACCTCTATCTAACTCCAAACACGAAAAGGATGGGACAGGTTCTAGAAGTAGTCATAACTATTTGCCTGTTTTTGACATATTAAAGATTGAAAATCCAATAGTAATGAATAAATCAGCAGATGCTCTTATAGATGTCGTTGTAGATCCATTAATAGGGAAATTATTAAGAGAGCATCAAAGGGAAGGTGTTAAATTTATGTATGATTGTGTTATGGGCTTAGAAAGACCACAGCCAAGTTCTATAAAGGACCCCTCCCAACCATTGATTTTGGAATTAGATTCTGATATTCAAGGTTGTTTATTGGCAGATGAGATGGGTTTGGGTAAGACATTGATGACAATTGCATTGATATGGACTTTACTTAAACAAACTCCCTATCCTTCAAAAGTATCTTGTTCACAGAGTGGAGTGCCATTGCATGGGACATTCAGAAAATTTTTAGTTGTGTGTCCTGTAACATTAATTGGTAATTGGAGGAAAGAATTTGGCAAATGGTTAAATCTATCAAGAATTGGAGTTTTAACTTTAAATCCCAAGAGTAATGCGGAAAAGGATAGGTGTGATGTACGAAACTTTCTGAAGGTACATAGAACTTATCAGGTATTAATAATAGGTTATGAAAAATTATTAAGTGTTTCAGAGGAATTATATGCCGGTAAAGAAAATATAGACTTATTGATATGTGATGAAGGTCACCGTTTGAAAAATGGTTCTTCAAAAGTTTTGAATACATTAAAAAATTTAGAAATAAAAAACAGAATTTTATTATCTGGAACGCCAATACAAAATGATCTAAATGAATTTTATACCATTATTGATTTCATAAACCCTGGTATTTTAGGATCGTTTAATCACTTTAAAAAACGTTTCATAACTCCAATTACTAAAGCAAGAGATACTGTAAATCGTTTTAATGAAAACGTTAAAGAATTAGGTGAAGAAAGATCCATGGAGATTATTGAAATTACTAAGAAGTTTACTTTAAGGAGAACAAATGCATTATTAACAAAATACCTTCCCCCCAGAAACGATATCATTTTATTCTGTAAACCGACGGATATCCAAATTTCAGCATTTAAGGAAATTTTACAAATGTCAAATATAGATATGAGGAATATCACATTTAATTCATCATTAGGCTTGATTACATTATTTAAGAAAATATGTAATTCGCCAACATTGATAGGTTCTGATTCCTATTATCAAACGAATGTCAAAGAAAAATCTATTGGAAGCAAATATAGTAATAAATTAAATTCTGGGAAATTAAAAGTTTTAATGAAGTTATTGGAAAGCTTTAATAGATCAGTTGATAGAGAAAAGGTTGTTATAGTTTCTAATTATACACAAACCTTAGATATTATTGAAAATTTAATGAGATCTCAAAATATGACATATTGCCGCTTGGATGGATCCACTCCTAATAAGCAAAGAGACGCCATCGTTACATCGTTTAATAGAAGCCCGCATATATTTGCGTTCTTATTAAGTGCAAAATCGGGTGGTGTTGGATTGAACTTAATTGGCGCTTCTAGATTAGTATTATTTGATAATGACTGGAATCCTTCCGTAGATCTGCAGGCAATGTCGAGAATTCATAGGGATGGGCAAAAGAAACCATGTTTTGTGTATAGGTTAGTTACAACAGGGTGTATTGATGAAAAGATATTACAAAGACAACTGATGAAACATAGTTTGAGTCAGAAATTTTTAAGCGATTCTGATAAATCCAATAATGACCACGCCAATGATGATTTATTTAATAAAGAGGACTTAAAAGATCTATTTACTATTCTATTGGATACTAAGTCTAATACACATGATCTAATCTGCTCATGTGATGGTATAGGTGATGACTGTTCATTTGAAGAAATGTCAAATATAGAAGAAAATACAGAAGAAAACACAAATCAATCTTCATCATTCGGAGAGTGGACAAATGCTCTTGAGGCCCAGACCGTAATTGAAAAGTATGAAAAAATGGAAGAGAATTTTAAGACAAATATTATTAAGAAATGTCTTATTGGTTATAGGCACATTGACCCGAATAAGACGGATGATCTATTTGATTCAGTAATCTCAGATTCTTTATCAGATTTAAAGGCAAATATTACTTTTGCATTTGTTAAACCAGGTGAACTAAATGAATCTAGTAAAGTAGAAGAATAAGTTTCATTGATACCAAACGCTTATCTTATAGAATGTTTCTAGATAATACATAGCATATAGATATCTCGCTAAATTATATACAGCATTTAAGACTTTTTTTTTTTTTACATTGTGTAATATGGTACATTTAATTATTAAATATTTAAGGATAGAACATTACATTACTTTCAGAAAGTTACTGTGAACCAATTCTATGGCATTCTTCTAAGAAGAATCTAATTTTTTCAGTATCCATAAATGGATGAGTACCGTGACCAAAGTTAACAATGTAATTTTTCTTACCGCCACCAAAACCATTTATCATTTTTTCAACTTTTTTGGTAATTATTTCATTTGAACCATATATGACACCTGGATCTAAGTTACCTTGTAAAGTGACACGATCGTTGTTAATCTTAACAGCTTCTTTTGGATCCCAAGACCAATCTAAGGAAACACCATTATAACCTGAGTTACATAATTTATCAAGAGCATACCATGAACCTTTAGCAAAGACAATCATAGGAACTTGATCTTTAATACCTAATTCAACAAGTCTTTTTGGAACTTGTTCAGATATCTGTCTTAAATAAGGTAAAGAAAATTCATCAAAATCAGCAGAAGATAATTCACCACCCCAACTTTCAAAAACTTGTAATATTTGTGCACCTGCAACAACTTGTTGAGCTAAAAATTCTATGGCTACATCAGTAATTTTTTGTAAAAGTTTATGAGATAATTCAGGGTATTTATTTATCCATTCTTTAGCGAATCTAAATAAACGAGAACCACCACCTTCTGACATATATACTAACAATGTCCATGGACCACCACAGAAACCAAACAATGGAACTTCACCTTGCAATTTATTTCTAGTCAAAGTAATTGCCTTAAAGGCCCAAGCCAATTCTTTTAATACATCAACTTCATAATCTAATACTTTTTGTAAATCTTCAGGAGTTCTTAATGGATCTGGGAAATGTGGACCTTTGCCATCGATTAATTCAACTTTCATACCCATTGCTTGTGGAATGACCAAAATATCACTAAAGATAATAGCAGCATCGATTAAACCAGCAAAACGTTTAACAGGTTGAATAGTAATTTCTGCAGCAACTTCTGCATCACGACAAGTTTCAAAAAAGTCTCTATTAGCTTTAACTTCATGGTATTCTGGTAAATAACGACCAGCTTGACGCATAATCCAGCATGGAGGGCGTTCGACATCTTCACCTCTTGCTGCTCTTAGCATTAAATCATTCTTTAATGGAGCAAACTCTTCACGGTTCACAGATTGAGCAGGAGACATATTATAGCAGAGATATGTATCTTGTGTTTCTTGCAATAGGGAAATTATTCAACTATAAACAGGCAAAATAAAATAGATTACTCAATTGAAATAGGGAATAATATTTTTAATGCAACAACGTTCTTTCAATGACAACAATTTAAATCAAAATAAAAACTCATTTGTTAATCAAAAGCTCGAATTGACAACCTATATGAATCAATCAATTATATTTCACTTTTTTTTTCACTTTTTTTTTTGAAAGGCGGATAGGGATGGATTGAAGGTTATGCTTACGCTACGCTTGAGAAACTTAAACGAGTAACAGCGTATAATAATATTTTATCAGTGACATATTCTCGATGACCTGATAATAAAAGTGACAAAATTTGAGTAAAATAAAGGTATGATTCAGTTAAATGATAAAAGAAGTATTTGAATATGAGTGTATATATATATTATAGAAGGTATATTAAATATATTCTAATTTGAGAATGTTTGTTTTCAAGATTGTGAGTTGTATACGGAGTTTTAACTAGGTAAATAACATTAGTAATGTCAATTGAGCCAGAAAATTAGAGTTATATAATTTTTATACTTTATAAATTATTTGAAGAGTTAAAATAACTATGTTTAAGGAAAATATAATTGACTAAAGACAATATGTACATGTGTGGTTGTTTTCTTAGTATCATATTTTGCAAAGAGAAAAATATATTTTGTAGAAGTTTAGCTATATTTCGTAAGAATTTTGATTTTTGCAATTGCAAGACACAAACGTAAACATTTGCGGACACTTGAATTGTAACAACAAAACAAAACAAAAGAATGGAAAACAAAAAGTATATATTGATAAGGCATACTTGACTTTGAATAATTATAAAACAATTTTTGAGTTTATATAGTTCAATGAGGGAAAAAAAAGAATCAAAGAATAAACTCAAAAAATAGAGGAAAAAAAATACACTGACAATTAAATAAAAATTAAAAATTAACTTACTAGTAACACATTTTTTGCTTAATAATATAATAATCAATTTCTAATGAATACTGGCTCTTCAAACTTTGCTAATAAGACTTTTTATGTGGATTATTGGATAGACTCTAATACTACTTTAGATGGGAAATTATATTATCAAGAGACTACGACAAGACCAGTCTCTGCAATTTCATCATTATCTGCAGGGCTTTCAATTTTAAAAGATAGAACAAATATTTCTAACGGTGGTTCCGAATATGAATCATTGAGAAGAAAAACAAAACAAATCGAACAAAACAATATTACAACTAATGGTAACGCTGGTTATTCTAATATAAATAAGATTGAAAATAATCGAGGACAACAATATATTGAATTCACAGAAGGCTTAAATGTTTGCAAACATAATATTATAGAAAATAATAATAACAATACAAATGAAAATAAACAATTAATCTTTTCACCAAGAGGGCATCAACATCATCAAATGAAAAAATGGATGAAATCTAGATATATTGAACAAGGATACGAATTGAAAAAGAACTATCAATGCCCACCATCACCTTGTGTATATAATAAGAGTATTGAAAATTCCACATTCCAAGACGAAATTAATTTAATTTCATATCGGTATATGAGGTACTTAGATTATGATTTCTCAAATACCAATACTCAAATGAATAACAATCAGAAAGAAGTATTATGTAGATTTTGTCATGGTATCAATTGGGTTAAATGCAATAATTATTTTAAGCATTTATTTTTTGGACATGGTATCATGACAGAGATTAAAAGTAATCAATTTCATTTTAATTCATTGGTTTCGATTAATGAAATAAACTGTAACCTTAACAGCAACAATAATAACAACAATGGGTATAATTACTTTAATAAAATATATAAACAAATATTACCTCATGTTGAATTTTCAAGAAATATTTTACCATTTTTAACTGTGACATTAATTCCATTGCCGATAAAATTTTATTCAAATACAATAAATGGTGGGTTTAAAAGAATTCATGTCTTATGTTCAAATTGTCTTAAATGGATTAGATTAGGATGGTGTGAGCATGATAATATAATTAAAGAAGATGAATTTTCTTTAAATAATATTGATACAATAAGAAATTTAAATTTTGATTATAATTTATTTAATTATAATAATATTTCATATACACAATCAAGGGATAGAAATAAGATAGAAGGATTATATGAAAATTATTTTTCTCACTACATTGAATGTGATTTTGAAAAATTTCAAAATAAATGTTTATACGTTGAAATCGAATAAAGAATTTGAATATGTAGATTCAAAAGGGCAAAAAAGAATTACATCCGTAACGTGAGGAAAATCCTACAAAGGTATATCGAAACTAAAGAATTGGCAACGAACAAATATTATTCTTTTGATGGATCTGGAGAGGGGTTGAATATACATGGTTAATAATGACAATTGCCCAATTCGTATGAAGAATAATTGTTTAACGCAGTTTATAATTAATTCTTGTGTAAGCTAATTCAAATTAAATTAAATTAAATTAAATTAAATTAAATTAAATTAAAATGTCTTTAATTAGTTATTTTTTAATTAATTGTTGCTAAATAAAATTTACACTCTATTCTTTTCTTTTCTTTTTACATTCCTTGAAATAGCAACGACGGTTACAGTTCTGTGGCAAAGAGTAATTCAAGATGGAACACATAATAACAGAAAAGGAAAGAACTTAAAAATCTTTTAGAATATATTCACATCGAATGAAAAAGAGTAACATATACACTAAGGTGATTCGATTCTTCTACTCTGTAATAATACCTAAGGGTTAATAAAAAAATTTAACTTAGGAATTTATTTTACAGTATACGTATTCATTTCTTAAATTCATCAGTTCTTTTTTCTCATTTTGGGGTGAAATATTCTCTTCGATAAGTATTTTAAGTAGTAACAGTAAGAATTTGAATTAAAATCACCAGTTTAACCTTTCGCATTCCCTCTTTTTTGCCTTCTATAATTAAGCAACTTAGCGTCACGTTACAGCATCCGTTTGATTGAATGTAGTTTACGCACGGAACACTTAAGTCATTAACAAAATATAGGAAATTACAAAAGTAAATCAAAGTAATAACACTTCTACAAGTGTTGCAGTTAAAGTTTCTAAAACGGTTTAGTACCTTCGATTCATTAGAAAATCTTTTACAATCATATTGTAGCCCCGCCCGGTTTCATTTGCGTAGCTAATAAAGAGGTGTCCAAATATAAGAATAAGGACAATACTAATAAGTATGACTATTAATAATTTTCTTGGTCTTGGTTCTCGTTTTTTTTTTTTTAAATTTTTTTGGAAGAAGGTATATCAAATTCTAAAAGAGGTATATCACATTTCATGGAAACTAAAGTAATCAAGCAAAATATTTCTATAGACACATATTTTTTTTTTTTAAAATACAGATATAGATAGATAAAGATTCGATATGTTAAAGCCACATTTACAAATAATAATAAAAGGTAAATTAGATTTAACGAATGATATTGATATGCATATAGATATGGATATAGATACATACATTTTTTTTATTTTTAGATCCGAACGGGTAGAGATTTTTCAAAGAAAGTGCAAGAGCAACGTAAAAGAAGGGCAACCCTGTTTTGCGGTTCGAACCGCAAAAGTTGGTAGAAGAAAGGAACAACTGGAGAAGTAGTTTTTTTGTGCAGAGATGGTACTATAATTAAAGTTATTTAACATTGTAATATTATTAAATTTTTTTTTATTGTATAAAATCTTTAGGCTAATTGTTGTACGTTCAGGTCAGTTAATAGTAAGAAGAACTATATAAGCTATTCTTACGATAAGTATTCGAAAGAGATAAACCCTATACGCATACACATACTTAAGATAACTGTAAAGAGTAATTTGTCCTGAAACTTTAATACTTGTGTAGTAAATGATATGATATGACAAGGTAATGGCGGGGCGTAGTTTGCTTAATATATTATACTATCTGTATTTAATTTTTTTTTGTTATTGATGGAATAATTAGAAGAATAAGAAGAAGAAAATGACTGACATTTGTATCTATATGATACTGAGGAAAAAGAAGACGACCAAACTTATTTTCTTATCTTGCTATTATTATACTATTATACTACATTTTGAAAAAACCAAGATATCCTTCTAACGGTTCAATAGCAATCTTTTTTTTTGTTCTTTTTAAACTTGCCTTTGCGTAAGCTTGATTTTTTATTTATTTACTATTGCCATTTTTTTTTGTTTTTTTTTTGTTATTCTAGAGACAATGGCCGAAAACAAATAGTGTATACTATATTATATGTTATAGTATCAAAAAAAACAAAAACAAGAGGTTAGTTGGTTAGTTAGTTAATGTGATCTGGTGAAAATTCCCAAAGATCTTAAAAAAAAAATAAAAAAAGAAAAGGAAAACGAAACACAGTTAATAGACAGAGGGTTTTCACAATGACTTACGATTTTTTTGACTAAACTGACTGAATATATTTGGTAATTTAAACTAATCTCCGTACTATAATATATGGAAGACTAGACAAACCTTTAAACAAAAATTCATGATAACAACGGACGGAACTACAAATTAACATAACATATCTTTGTGTTATTCTTATTTACAATAAAAACACGTACAAAAAATGTGTTTCAGATTTTGTTCTTGCAACTTAATTAAGTTCAGAACTCTTAAAAATTAGATAAAAACGGCTACTAAATGTTAGTGGAAATAGTAGTTACAATACATTTTCTAAGTACAACTTAATAGGTAAAAGTATCCCAAAAAGAAACAAAATAACACCACACAAAACTTTTGTTTTTTTTAGCAAACAAACAATTAACCAAAGGAACGGAAGGAGAGGGAAAATTTCCATTTACAGTAAAATCCCAGAATTCAGTGTAGAAACGCACTCTGTGCGGCTCATTGTCATGGGAGACCGGATATACCTCAAAACTAGAAACAACCGTGACATTCTCGGACGAGACATGGTCTCTGTTCATACACCGCTCTGCAACGATTCTCTACCCTTTTTCAATTTTGCACTTTTCCTCTTCCATATCCGCTTCTTCTTCTACCCCTTCTTCTTCACAGGCTCTCACAACCCTTCCCCCCATTCAAGATAATGGGTTCTTGTTTTTCTTCTTCTTGTATTATGTACCAAAACTTGTTAACTTCAGTGAGAAAGTTTAACGGAAGTGTTAAAAATTTTAATAAAATTGTTTAAAATATTTGAACTTTTAGCGGGAATTTTCATCATATGTCATTTCTCGGTTTTTAATTTTAATTTGTTTACCTGAGTTCACGATTTTCTCTGTTATGCAAGGACAATTGCTATACTACTTATTATTAGATGTGTAGTAGTTGCTCACGTTAGAATAAACAAAATAAATTTTTTTTTCCCTAACTCTGTCCGTTACCGTCTACTGCTTCCTCACTGTAATTCCAAATATATTAATTCTTAATTTAAATAAAAAGTTTTTTTTTTTTTGTCAATGTACCGTTTCATTCTTCTTTCTTTTTTGCAAAAAACATACAGACAACACACTCCATACGTACAAAGCGTACAATACATACATTTCACACACACCCCACTACGCATATACAACCCCTCCCCCTCGAATTTTTTTATGCAAAAACTAATAAAAATTATTTTAGCTTATTTTTTTTTTTTAGTTCATCCAGCTGATTTATTCATGTTCAGTATTTTTTCGCAGTTTCATTAATATATTATTCATTATTCGAAAATGTATATTCTCTTCTTTATTTTCTTCTACAACTGTTTCTATATATTCTTGAATGGTGTTTATTTTTTGTATCACGATATTTAACTAAACTAACAGATTAAACCGTGTGTACACCAAAAAATGTCATCATAAAGTACTAAATTATACAATTAAAAATTATTTGCTACTACGATTACCTTTCAAACAAGCTCGATATCCTTGTTTATATTCCCGTTTTAGTCCACAATTCAAGATTTTAAGAATTTGCTTACACTTGTTGTAATTTCGCTTCGTTTTTATTGCACCGCTAAGTTATAATATTATTGATATTCTTTCTGAGATACATCATTTTTTTACGTTACTTTCATTGTGGGATAAATATTAGATTAGTGGTTAAAGAATTGTAATATATGTGCGTAAGAAATATGCGAATCAAGAGGATTGCACGTGACAGAGA
>JAJLTL010000073.1:0-57511 GCA_030568135.1 Vanderwaltozyma yarrowii
GGATAGTGTCTAAGGTAAAGTATTATGAATGTAGTTAATTTATTATATAAATTAAATCTTCTGGTTCTCTTCTTCTGGAGAACCATATAGTAATTATATAGAGAGTAAATACATATTGTTGAAATTCGAAGGTTTATATAGGAAACATCTCATTCTTATCGATGTGGCATATTGACGATGTCAACGAGAAATAGTTTTAGATGTATACGAGATGATTGATGTTTTCTGTTAATACGGTTTGTTCTAAGATGTTTCACAATAGAAATATAATTTCCTATTATGGACAAATCTTAATGCTAGAACTTATAGAGTATATTAGTATATGCTCCTATATTCTGCTCCAACAATAATATATATTGAAAATGTTATATATTTTAAGTAGGTAACTTATTTCAAATAGTTCCCAGTTCATCTATTTATAGGCAAGGTTTATTCATAAACTAACTTTCTTAAAGTATCGAAGTGTTTTTTAATGAACGATAATATAATATTTGTGTCACAATCTGTTAGTGAAAGTTTATATATAATTATATAAAATATTGTCATCCCTCGTTTGCAAAAAGGTTATTTTAAAAACATTGTAGTGCAACTGTATTGATATATTAGATTCAAGTATATTTATTTATCAACTTTTACATTTTCTTCTTCGAATGGATTCGATGTAGCTTAATTTAATTATGTTCTTCAAACAAATATTGTACAAAATATAAAAAAAGGATTAAAATGAATTTTCCAGAAAAAATTATTTAGACATCATATGTATCCAATATTTATGGTGTTACCTTTTCTTAAGTAATGGGAAGAAAGGCTCTGTTACTATGTTCGAAGTTAGTTGTGGTAGTAGTGTCGCTTATAAAGCACAAAATATATAGCACTTTAATTCTTAAAACTATGTGTTGTTAATAAATTCGAATAACTATATGGTAATTGTTTATCTGTACCTTAGTATATACTTTATATATGTTATATAGAAACTACGTGGCTCATTATTAAAGTGTATATATTGTATTCATTCACTATTAATTATAAAAAACTATCACGTGAGTGTCACGTGCAGCCACAGAACAGTCGGCATGTCCCTTTTAGGAAATACATAAACAAGGAAAACGTAGTGAAACAAATAATTTTTAAAGATTTTTGTATTGATGATTAGGAACAGTGGATGGCCTCAAAGATTGATAGATATTTATGAAGAGTTAAGAGATAGAGTTCAAGGAAAGAGAATCTTGTTCACTTATCACATTGTAGAAGTGATTAGTGACTTATACACTTTTCAGCAAGATATAAATTGTACATGAACTTTTCAATTCATATAACTCAAACATAGGCCATAATTTATCCCAAAATACAGAATATACGAAGATAAGAAGACAATAGTGGCAGATAATAAAATATAACTCACAATGACAACTGTGATTAGCACACCTACTAAACGTGATGAGAAACAGATAACGACAAATTCTGATTTTTTAAAGTTATCACCTGTTAATATCAAATGTTTAACTTCTCCAATTAAAGTATCAACTCAATCTGATGAAAATCCAAATGAATTTAATTCCAACTTCAATAATAATATTAATCTTTATAATGAAAATTTTAATTTAATATCGAAACAATTAGAAAAACTTCTCGAAAATTTAAATGTAATTTACAGTAAAATTGGTTATTCAAATTCAGAAATCATGAGTAAAGAAAAAATGATATTTAGTTCATTATCTGATTCGATCACTACATATTTTGAGCAAGCTGATCAGGACATGAATAATTTATCAAGAGATAATCAATTAGAAATGGAAATACTAAATAGAATTTTGAATATTATTAATGACCCAAGTGGAACACAAACAATCCCTGATCTATATATCAGAAATTCAATTTTAATTACAACAAGCAAGACTGTACCTCTTTCTCCAAAGAAAGATATTTCATTATTAAGTAAAAACAAAGTATTACTATCCGCAAGAAAATTTGTTTACAATAATTATATTCCCCAACTTTTACTTTTCCTACAAAAATCTATAGAACTACAAAAACTGATAACATCTATTAATGAAAATAATGAAAATGATTTTAAATCAAATGAATATAGTGAGATGATATCTAATATCCCTGATCTAGAGACCTCAAAAAAAATATTTACCATCGTTAAACACTCAAAAGAAGACTTTGAAAATATTTCAAAATTTATTAAAGAAAATAAAAAAGTTTTGCTATATGATCAGGCATTCTTAGATATATCTCAACAAAAAATTGAGAAAATGATTGCAAATATTAATACATATCAAAATGAATACTTTTCTAGATTGTCTTTGCTTTCCTCAATTAATAAAAATTTTATCAATATACTCGATGAATTACACGTAGATATTAATGACTTAGATCCACATATCATTAAACTAATCGATTTATATTCATCCAGTAACAATGAAAACCCATCGATAACAATACCTGTGCATAATTCAATTATTCAAAAATTGAAAAATGTTTATGAAGATTACCAACTTATATATTCTAAAAGAGCTAATAAAAAAAATGAACTTCTCGAAAAGTGTACTAGTTTATGGACAAAATTAAAGATACCTCAATATCAAAGTGAAGAGTTCTTGAACAATAATAAAGGATTATCATTACAAATACTTTCAAATTTTGAAAGTGAATTAGAAAGATTGGAAACAATGAAGAAAAAATTAATTAAAACATTAATATCTGATGCATTGAGCAAGATCGAAGAAATTTGGTTAACTTTACAATATCATGAGAGTGACAAGGCTGAATTTTTGATTATGTTTGAATCTCTTAAGAATCATGCTTCAACCTTACAAGATGACGAAAAGATACTAGAAACTTGTGAGAACGAATTAAAACATCTTGAACAAAAACTTTCAGTATACAAACCAGTATTAAAATTATATGATGAATTTTTATCTTTACAGGAGGATAATGCTTCTCTAGAAAGAAGTTCAAAGGATTCTTCAAGACTACTTTCAAGAAATTCACATAAGATATTACTACAAGAAGAAAAAACTAGAAAAAGAATTACTAGACACTTTCCACATGTAATCCAAGATTTAAAAACAAAATTAGACGAAATGGAAGAATTATTCAGGAAGCCATTCATAGTTAATGGACAAAAATTAGTAGAAATTGTTGGGAGACAAGAGGAAGATTTAATCAGTAAATATCCTAGAATAAGATTAACGACTAGTACTAAGAAAAAAAGAAGCCCACCAGCAAAGAAATTATCAGAAAATAAAGTAAATAAGCCGATGCCACATATGGTCGAGAAAAAGAGTATCAGTAAAACCCCTCTAAGCAAGCCAGTTCCGACAGAACTGATCGAACAATCGTTCGTCCACAAGACACCAAATAGAACTGACATAACTGCACAAATTGATACATCCACAATTCTTTCTAAGCTTGACCAGACTAGTAATTATAATAGATATATGCATTCCACCAGAATTTCAAGTCCTCCAAAATTAGTCACAAGACTTCTGCCACCAACAATAATAACAAGAAGGGAACCTTCTAATATTTTAAATTCCAACACAATTGAAGAAAATATAAACATTAAGAGTAATAATAATGTCCCATTAAAAACTAAGAATGGTTATATCAGACCAACCAGATTATTTCCAGTATCTATTAATAACTTAAATAGACAAAGGAGTCAAATACCAATCCTAGTTAAAGATGTCAAAGAAGCCTTTAAAACAATTAATCAAGAAGAAAATGAAAAAGAAAATTATACAAATGAATCAATGCTAGATGTTAAACATTTATTACCGAAAGAAAGCTCAATTAAAAACACAAATTGGAGCAGTCCATACAGAGAACCTGACAATAGTATTTATAAGATTTCAATGTCACCAGAAGGTAAGTGTCAATTGAATGTTCAAGATGGTCTTGAAAGTGGATTTGACGATACAAGTATAATGGATGATGACAATGATAAAATATTCAATTCATGGAAAAAGGAACAATTATCAAAAATGAGAGGAATTTCTAGCTCTAATATGTTACAGGAAAACAGCATTAACTGGGAAACAGATGTCCTATAAAACAAAAATAAAAATAAAAATAAAAAGATAATATAACAAATATTAAAAAGAACAATCATAATAATTAATTAAATTAGCATTAACAGTACATAGATATATATTATTTAATGCATTTCTTGTAACACTATAAAATTCAATTCTTTTTCTTTTCTTCTCTTAATTAGAAAAAGCAACTATAACTAGTTCAATTTCTATAAAAAATATGCAAATGCGTTTTGTTTACCAATGTTTAAGTTCCATACCTTCTGGTGGTGAAGGTTTGATTTCTTCTTTTGATACATCTTCCCAATTAGTATTTAATGCAGTACCATTGCTTTCATAAAAAGATTTCATCATTGCACGTTTTGTATCTTCATCAGCTCCTTCGTATAATTTTTGGAAAAAAGCATCAGCTGAACCAGATTCATCTTCTTTTTCATCATCATCACCAAGATCAATTTTAGACCAATCTATTTCCTTTTTCAATGAAGAAGCAGATACATCTGTATTTGATTTTGGGAATTCATTTGTAATTGTTGTATTTTCATTTTTCTCTAATGATTTCCATTGACTTGCTTGTTTTTTAGTTAATGTAATTTCAATTTTTTTTTTAGTTAAATTTAAATTAATTAAATTTTTATCAATTGAATTTAATAGAGTTACATTATATTCAAAAATTTTTGGGGGATTTGTATCTGGGATTACATATGATAAATTGAATTCATCTGTCGATTCATTAAAATTAACAGTAATATCATCTTTATTTGTAGGTAAACAGTTCGTAAATATTGAAATGGTAATATTTTTAATTGATTGATACCAATCTGTTCTATAAGTTGTATCCACTTCCATTTTTTTATCATTATTTTTTTCATGTTCATTTGATTTATCGTTATCATTTTCTTTTAATTTTAATAATTTTTTATTTAAGTTTAATTCCCACATAGGTAAAGTATTATCATTATAACCAAATTTTTTACAACTATTAAAATATTCATTTGCTTTTAAATAAAGTTTTAAATTATAATAGTGAATAAATAATCTAAAATATACTAAACCAATTTTTTTAGTATTATTATTTTTTATTGAAAAATTCAATGATTTATTTAATAAATCTTTTGCAATAGTTAATGTTTCCTCATTATGCCAATCACTGGTTGAATAGTATAATTTTTCAAGAGCTGCAGCTTTATAGATCAAAGCAGTAATATTTTCATCTTGATTATTTGTATTTAATATTTCATCATATAATTTTAATGCTTTTAAATATTCCTTTTCGTCATATAACGTTTTATACGCAGCATCTAACTGTTGTTCGATAGACATTGGGGGCTGGGGGAGGGGGAGTGCCTCTATTATTTTTTTTTATCCAGTATGGTGACAGCAATACCAGCTCTCTACCGTTATAAGTACAAACTACAACCAAATCCTATATCATTTATCACCTATATATATAATACATCTTTTATTCAGGTAAAATATAATTTTGACATTGATATTGAAATTAAAATTAATAACCGAAAAACCACCACGTGACCGACACCACAAACCCTAAACGAACCCCACAACCCACCCCAATACCCTTGGGTTGACCTACCATTGCAAACCCCAACACAATACCCTATCTTTATGGCCCCCCCTCCTCCTCCTCCCTCGGATACTTCTCTTCCATCTGTTTAGTTATTGAAAAAACCGCGTATATATTACGTACTTTACTCATATGAAACCCAAACACACGTCATTGGAAAATGAGACACACTGTCTGTGTGTAAGTGAAAATTCCCTTTTTAACAAATTAAATATGTCCCCCATTGTGGTTGTGCTTCAAATTCTTCGCCTCATTGAGTTGCCTCGGAACAAAAAATGACAGAAATCCGAAACAGCCTTTCCAGTTTTCTACGCTTTTTTTAAATTTTCATTTCGCGCTGCTGCTCGCCTCGTCTCGTTTTCAGAGCAAAAAAAAAAAAAAAGAATTTTTTGGTTTTTTAGTAAAAACTAATCACGAGAACATCAGTTTTTAACAAACACCTCAATATGAAAATTGCTAAGGGGAACGGGTTCAAACTAACTGCTCAAGCGCAAGAATTTATAATATGAGAGGAAAATTGTAATGTAATTTAATTATAATAGGAAATAGTAGTTGATGAGTGAAATGAAATAGCTTTCTAGAAGTTTTTAATATTTTGTTTGTTTATCAATAAACTATATATATATATATGAGAGTGTATTAGTAATACTTTTATTATACAATAGTACTAGTAATACCTATACCTATATTTATATATAAGTGTTGTGAAGTTTATTAGTTTAATTTTTGTCTTTTTGCAACATTCTGTGTGTGTGTTTGCACAATTATAAAAAGTAAAAAAAACACATAATTAGCAATGACTGTTACAATGAGTAACATTTTAAATGGAAATGAAATTGACATTGGAAATGGAAAGGATAAGGATATTCACACAAAATCAATTATTAATACTCATGCACAATCTGGGGCTGTAGTGAGTAATACTCCCGCAACTGGATTAAAAAGAGCTCCTGCTGTTACTTTTAGTACTACAAAATTAAATTCAGAAGAAAATCCTATTGATATACCTACAAATATAACAACAACAACACCAACAAATAATGATAATGATAATGATGATGCTAATGATAAAGTTAATGATAATAATAATAAGAGTCCCAATACTGTTAATAGTGCTATTTTTTTTTCAGATGATGAAAAAATAAATATCAATAATCCTGTAACAACAACTGATAAAGAAGATCATCCTCATTTCATAGTCGATGATATTCTACATAGTCCGACACTTAGATCAGGTTCTATTAGTTTAAAACAAAGACCAACTATTATATCACCTACATTAAATTTAGCTATGGAATCACCACCATCACCACCAAATTCTAATACTGCTAAGGTTGATGATACTGTAATAAGTAATAATGAAAAACAAAATCTCAATATAAATACCATTGATAATACATTACTACAAGTGAACGAAGACAAAGTTGGCGAATCAATTATTGGAAACAAGTTAATAAGTAATAACAATAATAATAATAATAATAATACTGCTACCAATAATAATAACAATAATAGCAACAAAAAAGTAACAACAATAATAACAAATGTAAATACGAATACAAATACAACTAATATAAAAGATGTTATCAAAAATGCCGATTCAAGATTACCATTAGAGGACGGTAAATTACATGTACTGTTTGGAGCTACAGGCTCATTAGCAATATTTAAAATCAAACCAATGATTAAAAAATTAGAAGAAATATACGGTAGAGATAAAATTTCAATTCAAGTTATATTGACTCAATCTGCAACACAATTCCTTACTAAAAAGTTTATTAAAAAATGTACAGCAAGTCATTCAAATGATTCACAACTTAACGAACCAAATAATGGTATTAATAGTAATGAAAATAATAATAAAACCGAAGAACAAACGTCAGGGAATACCAATTTTACTACACAAAATAGTCCAATAAATGCTGCAACAATTACCGGGAGCGGATTATGTAAACTTGCTGGCCCTGAGTTACCGCCACATATTCAAGTTTGGACTGATCAAGATGAATGGGATACTTGGGGTTCAAAATGTGACCCCGTGATCCATATTGAATTAAATAGATGGGCTGATATTTTAGTTGTTGCTCCATTAACTGCTAATACGTTAGCCAAAATTTCTTTAGGTTTATGTGATAATTTATTAACAAATGTCATAAGAACTTGGAATCCTCATTTCCCAATTCTACTAGCTCCTTCAATGATTAGTAGTACTTATAATTCCAAAATGACTAAAAAACAATTAGCTTCAATACAAGAAGATATGCCTTTTGTTACGGTATTTAAACCTTCTGAAAAAGTTATGGGTATTAATGGTGATATTGGTTTAGGTGGTATGATGGATTGGAATGAAATTGTTGACAAGGTTGTTATGAAATTAGGCGGTTATCCAGTAGATAGTTGTGATGAAGATGAAGAAGAAGATGAAGATGATAATGATAACGATGATACTGTAGATGAGATAGAAAACGCTACAAAAGATGACCCAGAACAAGAAGATGACGATGACGATGATGACGACGACGATGACGATGATGATGATGATGATGATGACGACGACAATGATGACTGTGATGATCCAGAAGATATAAGTAATAACTAACAAATTGTTGTTAATAAAGGTGACTAATCAATATGAAATTGTTACACACCGTTTGAACGTCAATTCATCCCTACATCAGTCTGATGTTTTTAATGTTGCACAAATCATATATAACTACGCATTCCATAATTATAGATTCCTACCGTATATAGTTTGATTTATACATATATATATATATATATATAATAAAATTACAACTTATATGCTTATCTGAATGATAAAAGTACTTATACCTTTATTTTGGTCAGGTGCTCTGAAAGCCGACACCGGCAACTTCGCTTTTCTCATTTTCCATTAAATTTTTTGAAATAGATGATTAATAATGCATTTTTGAAATATTTTAGTATAATAATGTAATTAAGATATATATAAATATATATATATATAAATATAAATATATAGTGTCGAAAAGGTCAAGTATTGCTTGTGATAGTTGTTTACTGATATAGGTGTCAACTGTAAAGAGAGGGGAAATAACAACAAACGAGCGAATACAGCTGTAGTGAATAATTGTTTTTTTTTTTGCGATGACTTTAATTAATAATAAAATAGTATTATTATTGATTCATCCAGCAGTTACTACAACTCCTGAATTATTAGAGAATAAGAAACATGAGTTAATGCAAGAGAATATTGAAGTTACTGATCAATATTTAATTAATAAAATCAATGATTCTAGTATTTTGTTAGATGATAATAAATATGATTTAATTTATTATTTAACACCTGAAGATAATAATAATATTCAATTTCCTAAGAAGCTAATACCTGTTTTAAATAAATCTTTGAAAACTGATGGTAAATTATTTGGATTAAGTGATGATTATAAGATCGATGGATTAATTAATGGGTTTGATATTAAAAATGATGAGAGTAAGTATCATTGGGTTAAGAAGATGGATAATAATACAAGTAGTAATAAGAATGTAGTTGTCATTCCATTAAAGAAGAATAATTCATCAGGTAAGGTATCTAGTTTACCAAAATTTAAAAAAAATGTTGATAGTGATAATAAATTGAAAAAATTACCAATATTCAAAAGAAAACAAGAAGAGGAACAAGAGCAAGAGATAAAAATAGCGAAAGAAGATGAAAAAGCAGAAGAAGATGAAGAAGATGAAGAAGAAGATGAAGAAGAAGATGAAGAAGATGAGAAATTGTTTAGCGATTCAAGTAAAGCCAGATATTTCGATAATGAAACTGTTGAAGGAGAAGACGAAGATGATGATTCATCAATAGATGAAGATGAATTAATTAATTCTACGACAGATAAATTCTCCAAGAGTGGTATTACTATGATAACATGTGGTAAAACCAAGACGAAAAAGAAGAAAGCATGTAAGGATTGCACCTGTGGATTAAAAGAAGATGAAGAGAATGAAATTGATAATATAAGAAATCAACAAGAAACTGTAGTTAAATTTTCAACAGAAGAATTAACAGAAGTTGATTTTACCATTGAAGGTAAAAAAGTTGGTGGTTGTGGATCATGTTCCTTAGGAGATGCTTTCAGATGTTCAGGATGTCCATATCTGGGATTACCAGCATTCAAACCAGGTCAACAAATAAATTTAAATAGCATATCAGATGATTTATAATTGTATAATAATATAATAATATAATATAATATAATATAATACAACAATACCAATACAACAATACCAATACAACAATACCAATACCAATAACACTCTCCATTGTCTGTGTCACGTGCCCACACCTTTCTCCGACAAAACGGGCAACTGGCTGGGTGCCCAACCGTCTCTCCTCAGGACTAAACAGTACAAAACAGTACAAACAGTACAAATCGGTACAAATCATCCAGCCGGAGCCATTTGTCGCTTTCTCTCTTTTCTTTTCCCCCGCAGAAACTAGTCGAAGCGAAAAGAAGAAAAACGAAAATGGCTTCTTCAGCTTTATCCGCTCGCTCGCCCGCTCCTACTTTTCCCAAATTTCTGTTTCGGCTTGGTTTCGGTGGCGGATTTTTCCTTTTTCATTAAATTTCCCATACTGTGTGAAAATTAGGGTAAAGTAGAATGAAGTAAAATGTGATAACAGCGAATTGCCGTTATCACTATTATTGGATTTCGTTATAATAGCAATATTATATTATATTTTGTTTTATATATTATATCAGTGAAACTTTTTTTTTTATGAGTAAGCAGATATTTTAAATATTTGTCATTAACTTCTATATATATATATATATATATATGTTGTTGTGTTAGTATTTTCATTTAGAATATTTTCATTTTTACAACACTGTATATTGTACTGTATAGGTTTTTTTGACTAATCTCCTATACCCTATCTCTATAGAAAAATAACACAAACACACATCACAAACACAATATAAAATAATGAACGCTAATCATCATATAAGAGTACCTTCAGAAAAGGAAAGTTTTAATAAACCTATCAAACCAACTGCTGATGATGATAATAATAATAAGGCTAGTGGTGGTAGTAGTAGTACTAGTGCTACTGCTACTACTACTAGTTCAAATAATGTGCCCGAAAATGAAAATATGACTATTAATGTAACCTTAAATGATAATCTATTACTTCCAGTAGATACAAGCAGAAATAATAACACAAGCACTATAAATCAAAAATATGTAGTGGATACAAAACTTAAAAATAATAATAATAATATTACTCAAAATAATGATCTTACAATAGTAAAATCAAATAGTAGTAGTAATAGTAGTAGTACAAGTGCAAGTATCAAAAAAATTACTAAGAAAAAAAATAATCAAAAAAAGAGGAAAAATCAATGTTTTTTCAATGATTGTAATAATAATTCAATTAAATATATTGGTGATTGCAATTTTTGTAATGGTAAATTTTGTTCAAAACATAGAATATTAGAAAATCATACTTGTAAAGGTTTACAAAATTGTAAAGATGAATTACATAAAAGAAATGCTGAAAAATTAGGAAGAGAAAAAACAAATACACCAAAAATTCAAATATAATACCACTTACTACCACATATACACACATACATATATATATATATATAATTAGTATAAATTAATATAAATTAAATTAAATTCATTCTGTTTTAAAAAAAAAAGATAAAGTTTTAACTTGAAATTTTTATGCATTATTTATATCTATTATATTATACAAATATATATATATATATTAGTTTACACCAATACTATTTACAATTCTGGGTGATTGAAAATTTGATAATTGCTCTTTAAATGCTGCTTTCATTCTATCATTACCTAATAATAATTTTGCTAACCCTTTTCTAAAATAGTCAATTGCTTCAGTAGAAAAATAATGTATTCTATCATCTGTTGGTCCAAAATTAAAGAAAATATATGCTGCAATTAATAAAATTGATAATGGTAACCAGAAAAACCATAACATTGTATCATTTTGGAAACTTTGACGTTGTTGGAAAAATCTATTAAATCTTAATTGTAATGCTTCATCTTCATCTTCTGATGATGTTTGTGAATCTTCCATTGGCGATGAATCTTTTTCGACATTACTATCAATACTAATTACCGAACTGCTTAATGTTTGATGTTCTTGTTGCTTATTTTTAGAAATTTTTTGTGGGAATCCAGGGAATAAATCTTCATATTTTGGTAAATCATCATTGATTCTATTTAATACTCTATTCCATAATGATTTACTAATACCATCTTCATTACCATCAGAATTATTTTCATTATTATTCTCATTTTTCTTATTTTTCTTGATATGATCTTCATTACCTGTAATATTACTAGTAGATGAAATATCTTCATTGTCAGTATTATTAATATTATTAACATGCATATCTGTTGATGGCGCAATTGATGATAAATCATCAACTAATAAACTTTCTTCTCCATCTTCTTCAAAATAACTTCCTTCATAACCAGAATCATCAGAATAACCACTATCATAATCATCATCATCATCAGAAACTTGATTATTATTTGAAATAGTATTAAATTTTTTATCATGTTTTGGATCCATTTCATATTCAAAAGAATTTAATGAATCAATATCAAAATCACTTGAATCTGATGTTTTTCTTTCATGAATATTATCTCTAGTTTCTAATTCAAAAATTTTAATAACATTCTTAAAATGTTCAGAAGATGAATGATTTAATTTATATAATTCTTCTGCTGTAATATTATTATTTCCAGTAATTGTAAAATCTGTCTTACATCTTAATAATATTTGAATAATTTTTGGATCTCCATTAATACATGCAAAATGTAATGGAGTAAAACCAAATGAATCTTTATCATCAACACGAGCGCCATTTTTTAATAAAGTTGATACTAGAGTTTGATAACCTTTTGATGAAGCTAAATGTAATAATGTACGTCCTAAATTATCACACATTGATAAATTTGATGTTGCGCTTAATGATTTAATTACTTTTACAATTAACATTTCATCAGAAGAGTGTAATAATATTTGATTTTGATCATCAATATTACCATTTGAATAAGAATTTATTCCACTACCACTATTTGAAATATTACTACCACCATTATTTGGAGAAACATTTGGAGAATTATTATCATCATTACCAACAATTCTTTTGGCAATATTTCTTGCATCTTCTAA
The DNA here is from genome assembly GCA_030568135.1 of Vanderwaltozyma yarrowii. Taxonomy (NCBI): domain Eukaryota; kingdom Fungi; phylum Ascomycota; class Saccharomycetes; order Saccharomycetales; family Saccharomycetaceae; genus Vanderwaltozyma; species Vanderwaltozyma yarrowii. The sequence goes on from JAJLTL010000073.1 coordinate 12,818, forward strand.
TTTACCATTCATTTTTAAACCGACGATTTGTAATGCTAATTCAATTAATTGTCTATCAGTATCATCAACATATGTGAAAATTGCTTTTTTACTTGGATGTACATCTAATAAATTTGGATTTAAACCATTATTGTTATTATTATTTTCATTATTAGTTTCATCTCTTACACTAATAAAAACTTGACCAGCAGTAACAGCTGGTGGTAAATAAGTAACCATAGTGGATTCACTCCAACATTGTGTAGATAATGCAATATTATTTCCAAATTTTACAGTTAAACCACTTTTAAAATTAGAACCTAATAAAGTAATTTCAATACCACCACTAATTGGACCTTGAGATGGAATTGCTCTTTGTATTGAAGGTTGATGATCATCAATTAAACTTGTATTAGTATTATTAGTATTTTGATTTAATGTATTTATATTTGTTTCGGATGAACTAGTTAATAAAATTTGATTATTATTAATTGTAGTAGAATTTTTAGTAGTAGATATTTGATTATTTGTATTACTGCTTGTCCATGATAATGGTGATTGATTCATGGAATCAGAATAATATCTTCCATCTTGTATATCAGTATGTTGTCTTTTTTTCCTATTATTATTAATATAACGATCATTTCTAATTGAATGTACAGAATTTGAACCAAAATGTGTATTATTGTTATTATTAGCTTTAGAATAAGATTGTCTTTGTTGATTTGTTGTATTACTATGATTATGAGTATTTCTAAATTCCAAACCATCTTCACTCATTGATGTTGGTGATGGTATTAATTGATTTATATTTGTATTATTTGATTGAATAAAAGAATTTAACATTGAAAATTGTTGATTATTATTATTGTTATTTGTATTATTCATCATAATGTTTGTATTACTATTGTTGATATTATTATTGTTTGTATTTGGTGTAATATCACTCATTGAAGCGTAAGTATTTGTTTCTGATAATGTAGTTGTATAATAAGTATCTGTATCTGTATCAATTACATTTAAATTTGAACTATTTTCAATTGAAAATGATGATTGTGAAGAAGTTTGATGATTATTTTCATTTGATTGTATTACAGTTGATGGTTTTTTATCCATTATATGAATTGAATTTGAAAATTGTTTTGCTAAAATTTCACCTTTTGCATTTTTCAAAATGAATAAAATTTTAAAACCTTTATCAGATTTATGATGTCTTGAATAACAAACCATCCTTGCAGTTAAATTAACTTCTGAACAATCATTATCATCCATATTTGTATTTGTATTTGTAATTGTATAGTTGTTGTTGTTATTATTATTATTCATATTAGTGATACTACTATTACTACTGCTACTACTACTATTACCATTACCTGTAGAGTTAGTGTTGGTATTAGTAGTATTAGACATATTATTATTGTTATTAATAATTGGGAAAATTTGTTTATTATTAAAAATCAATGCACTTTTATTATTATTATTACACCATAACATATTATCACTTAAACCTGATTTTCTTCTTGAAGCTCTTCTTTGTTCTCTTTTAATACACATTGGACAAACATAAGTTAATTTATTATTATTTGATGATAATAAATATGATTCTAAGAAAATAATTTCATCATTAAAATTTTTTGGATAATTTTCAATATTTTTTGTTAAATATAATTTTTGTTTTGCAATATTATTTGATGAAATATGTAAAATATGTTGTTTTAATAATGGTGGATTAATTTTTAAATTAATATTAATTTGATTTTCTACTCTACAATTATTTGGTAAATCTGAAATAATTAATTTATGTGGTAAAAAATTTTCATTAATATTTAAATATTCTAATGGATTTAATGAATCATTTGATTTTAATGGTTCTTTTCTATTACCAAATGTTACAGTATTTTCAATTAAAATTTCATAAATATTATTTGTATTTGTAATTTTCTTACTAGAGTTATTATTGGTATTAGTATTAGTATTAGTTGTAACTTTATTATTATTATTATTTTTAACGACAGGTAAATTTTCTAATGATTCTGTTTTAATAAATGCATCAAACATTTCGTCATCACCATCATGTGTTTGTGCTTGTGTATTTGTATTTGTGTTTGTATTGTCATTACCATTATTTGGATATAAGAATTCATCTAATAAATCATAAAACCCATTATTTTTCTTATCATCACTACTGTGTTGTTGCTGTTGTTGTTGATGATGACTATCGTCATCATCAACAACATTACCATCTTCGATGTTAACAGTATTTGTCATATTATATATGGTATATGTTATTATTGTTGTGTATAATGTTGTACCTATAGTATGGGTAATATATCTTAACTTAACTTAACTTAACGTAACTTATATTTCTTTAGATCTGGGTATTACTCTTATATAATATAATATAATGTAGTAAAATATAATATAATATAATACAGCCACAAAAACAATATTATAATATATTTGTAAATCTCTTCTATTCTCCTTTCTTTCTATATTTATTAAATCCAAATATCCAAATATCCAAATGCAATATACACAGATATACAAAATGCAATATACAGTACTCCTTATGTGCTATAAAATGGTATAAATGGTATAAATAGATAGATAGATTGTTTGTAGTGTAAGCTAAGCAGAGTAACAATAGCAGTGTATCATATCAGTTCACACGATGTGCAAATCAATAATAAATATTATTTCCCATGGCCCATTTCGCCATTTCGCATGTTTCAATGCCCACCGCACCAACCACCCACTTTTCCCGCTTCCTCTGCACCTTCTCACTCTCCTCCACTCCCAACAGTTTTTTCTTTTCCTTCGCCTGACTCCAACGGTATTTTCCCAACAGAAATTGAAAAAAAAGAAATTGGAGAAATTGGGTTTCTTATTCCGCTCTCAACTTGTTCTTGTTCTTGTTCTTGAAACCACCAAAAGGCAAAAGGCAAAAAATAAAATATTAAAAAAAAGGTCGGCCTGCTGTCGTGCATGGCGATGTTCCGCACACTGTCACGTGTGTCTTCCAACACATTAGACAATGCTCGGCCGTATAACAGTACATCGCCCATTATGAAAAAAGAGTTTCCTTATTTCATTTTCATTTTCATTTTCATTTTCACAACCCCGGTAATCCCATCCCTGTTTCATTTTTCCCTGTTGCACTTTCCCCGAATTTTAAGGTAACAAAACAAACAAATTTGTATTTTGTTATCTCCACTTTTCCAATTGCAAACCAGTCATATCATATAGTGTTTTATATAGCTTGTAATCTTTTATACATTTTACATATATAGTATATTATATTACATTATATATGGTATATGCTATATGGTATATATATATTTTACATCACTGTTTATATAACAGGTGTGTTTTTTAACTTAATATAATATAATAGGAGAAATGATTTACAAATAGTATATATCATATTATGGTTTATTTTGTATACAATAAACACAGATACACACACATATGTACATCCTTATACAAGGAAAAACTAATATAATATAACATAATATAATATAATATAATATAATATACTGTAAGATAATACACATACACCTACACGTACACATACATATAAAAGAAGAGCACAGATAGATATTGTTTTATTGTATCATATACTCTGTCGCTCCACCCCCAACCTCCCACATCTCTATCTGTATTGCATAATAAATAATATATTATGAAATAATGGATTTAAAAAATAATAATAATAATAATAGTAATAATAATAATAGTAATAATACAAATGGTAAGATTACAAAAAAAAATAATATTGCTTGTATTAATTGTAGAAAAGCACATATTAAATGTATTAAATTAAATAATAACAAGATTTGTAATTATTGTATTAATAAAAAAATTGACTGTAATTTTATATTGAAAAATCAAAAAATTATGATTAGTGTAAATTATTTAAATAATTTACAATCACAATTATTGGAATTACAAAATGAAAAGGAAAAAAATTTACAAAAAATAAATACAAATAAAAAGAAAAATTTATCATTAGATGATGATGATGATGATGACGATGACGATGACGACGACGATGACCAAGAAATAGATGATGATGAAATTTTTGAATGTAATTTTCAATCAAGAAGTGGAAGATTAGTAGAATCACAAAATTGTATGAATTCATATTTCGTAGGTTCTTCATCAATGACTTTATTCAATTTAGAAATACAATCATTAATTTCAAAATATTTGTATAAAAATAATAATAATAATAATAATAATAATAATAATATGACATCCGCTTCATCACTATTACTTACAAATTCAAATAATATTTCAAATATTAATAATAATATTAACGATAAATCTTTATTGATTGATATAAAAAATTTAAATTTACCTTCATATTCCTACGCTGTAAAATTAATTGATACTTTTATTTCATTTAATTCTGGTTGTTTTTATTTTTTTAATGAAGGTTTATTTAAAAATGAATTGAAAAATTTTTATAATACTAAAAAAAAAATTACAAAATTTAATGGTATTTGGATTGTTAAAAAATTATTAATTTTTGGTATTGGTGAAATGTATTTATATGGTAATAATAATAATATTAATCTAAAAAATTTTAACTTTTTTAAACAAGCAAATTTTTTATTTAATAAAATTTTTAATTTGAAAAATATTGATATTATTTTAACTTCAAATAACGGTATTGAAACAATGTTTTTATATTCATTTTATTTACAAGTTATTGATTCGACAATAAATTCTTATTTATGTTTTAGTCAAACTATTAGAGCTTGTTTATTATTAGGTTGGCATGTAGATGCTCAATCAGATTCATTAGATAAAAATGAATTAGAACATAGAAGAAGACTTTGGTGGACAATTTATATGTTTGAAAGAATGTTTAGTAGTAAAGCAGGTTTACCATTAAGTTTTACAGATTATACAATTTCAACAGATTTACCAAATGATATTGAAAATTCAAATGACTATATTTTCCCAAAATCTGATTTTATTAAAAATTGTGTTAAAATTGTACAAATTAATGGACAAATTTTAAATAAATTATATCAAAAACAACCATCAAAAAATATTTTACCAATTTTAAAAATAATATTGAAAAAATTATTAAATTGGAGAAAAAATTTACCAATTTTTTTACAAATTGACTTCCATGTCAATGATTCAAATTTTACAATTTCAAGATTATCAACAAATTTATTTACAGAATATTTTTATGGTATTAATTTAACAATACGACCAATTTTAGTACATTTTATTACAATTAGATTGAAAAAAACAATTAAAGAATCTTATATTAATTTACAAAATTATTCAAAAACAATTTTAAGTTTATTAAATAGTTCTTTAAGAGCTTCAATTAATACTATTAGATCATTATGGTCATTGATGGATCAAAATATGGTCGCATTGTTTGGGTATATGGATAGAGAATATTTATTTGCTGCATCTTGTACTTTAATTTTATTTAATACAGCTTTTGGTGTTCATGAACAAACAATGAAACATATTGAACATTCATTAATTATATTAAATAAAATGGTAAGTTTAGGAAGTAATCCTGCAAGTTTACGTAAAACACAACTTTTAAGTTTAATGGCAAAATTAGATTTTCATGGTATTTTGAAAAAATTAATTTCAAAATATAATGACATTTCATTATCACCATCACAAACTTTTAATACAGATTTTTTCATTGATAAAAATGATGAAACAATAAGTAATAAGAATTCAACTAGTGATAATGAATCTTCTTCATATGTATATTCATCATCTCAAGCTACGGCGACAAACACTGATGATTATCAAAGTAAATCTAGTATCGATGATGATAATGACACCAAAACCAATTTTAACAACAGCACCAACTATATGGATAATGGTAATTATTCCAATTATGGAACATTAGGAAGGATTAATAGTACTGATCTTTTATCTTTTACAAACATTGTAAATGAATCAATGCTCCATTCTATTCAAACAGATTTAACAAAATCTGAAACAGCTATTATGGAAGAAAATGTAAATCAATTGAATCCCGCCAATGCTATCGATACCGTAGATTTACAAAAATTATTGGATAATTTAAATACAACTAATTATGATGATAATTTAATGTGGAAAGAAATAACAGATCAAGCAAATTGGTTAGGTGACACAATGGATCCAACAGCGGCTGCTGGTAACGAATTAGATTTCGGAGAATTTAACCAACCTTGAAACACATCTAAATACCTCTATATACAACACCTACACGCCTACACACACATAAATATATTCTTATTGTACTTTTAATTTAACGATAATTTAATGATTATTTTGATATCTTTTGATATTTTATGATTGTATTATTTGCATTTTTCTTTCTAAACAATCTTCTGCCCTCCCCGCATAAAGTTAAAACTCGCTTGATTCACAGAAACATTTTAGGTAAAATCTTATCTGATGGAAAATATAAATCGAATATAAAAGTAAAATATATTGTTCATAAAGGACAGTTTAACACATATCATACTATACTTTAAGCTAGAACTACTCAGCCAATCCTATATATATAATGTGGTCAATAGTTAGACATACAGGTGCAAGAATATCGAGCAGACGTTTGTATTCACAAACTGTGAAAGACACAATTGCTGCACCTGCCAAAAAATCTAGATATGATAAAAAAATGATTAAACCCTTAATAGTGATAATGATATTTGGATCACTATTGACAAATGTAACTGAACAACAGCAACGTAATAATGAACTAGAAAGACGTTATTCATTAAAGAAAGATGTTTTAAAAGGGTTGATTGAAAGGGCAAGTAATGGCGATGTAAATTTTAATGTTAATGATGAACTATCGTTGGTAAATAAATTGTTTAATAGATACAAATCAAATGGAAAAGTTGATTTAGTAAAAGAAATTGAAGATATCAAAAAAAATAACGAGAGTCAATCATTACCTCAATCTAAAGTTTTAGGTAGTTTGAACGGAATTACTCACGAAGAGAACAATGAAGAGTATTTAGAGAACCTTTGGTCAAGTGTATTAGATTACATGGAGGAGGAAGAAAAAAATGTGAAAGTTGAAGAAACTAAAGTATATAACGATGTTATTACCGATCAGCAATATTTAGTTCAAGAATCAAAAAGGGAATCAGAAAGATTGAAGTATGAACCAAAGACGGATACACATGTAATTGTAAACAATCCTGGGGAATTATCAGATGCTGCTAAAGATACAAAAATATCAAAATTTTTGTAAAACAGTATGATATAAATACGATCAATCAATCATATATACCTATATATACTTCGCATAGTAGATTACCATTTGTAAATAAAATAAAAAAGTAAAATAAATTAGAATAAGATAAAATATTTTTTTTCAATAATTTATATGTATATTTATATTTATATATATATTATATGTTCGTTCATTTTGTGTTGATAGTATTAATAAACGAATTCTCCTAAATAAGCTTCAGCAACGAATCTTGCTCTTGCATTTAAAAATAATTTCATTTCACTAATTTCTTTATCAACTTCTTCCATAAATTCTATAATGAAATCGACTAACTTCCCAGTTTTCAAAGTTTCAGTATGTTTATTTGTAATTAAGAAAGAGATGCTATATCCTTGAATTGGTACACGTCTTAAAATTTGGAAAGCTTCTGCACGCTGTTCTAAAAATCTTGTAAATTTATGTACTAAAATTTGTTCAATTTCATCAGCTTGTTTAACTTTGATATTGACTCTGACAGAATTGACACTAGATTCGATCAATACCTGTTCATTCTCATTACGAGAAATATGCATTGGTTGTAATAATAGTTCCGCACTTGTATTAGATACTTCTACTTCTGGTCTGTTGTGTCTTTCTACTTCTTGAGAAGAGAAGTTACTCAAAGTCAATGCTGCCTCTAGAGAATAACGAACGGCAGTTAGATATGGACGTAAAGATTGTGACATTGTAATTGATCTATTTTATAATCTTCTATTTTTTTCTTTTCTTTCAAAATGAGAAGTACTTGTTATATTTCTATTCGACGAAAAAAGCTATTGCTGTACCACTACCTATCCTATGACCTTAACAAACAAACAATCAAATGACTGATTTATATACTGGGATAATATATTATCTTGAGCTGTAAATATAAACCTATTTATTCGATATAATTGATCATTTATTATAATTAATTTATCTTTATTTCAATATTTTCAGTTTCCAAATGAGAGGAAATGCCGCCCCTTTCCTTATGTACGGGAAAACCGGGTAATTGTAGCGACCTCTGAAAAATAATTAGTGGGAAACGACAATTTTAACTGAACCATTTATGGTTAAAATGGTAGAAATTAGATGAGATGAGATGGGATTTAATGTGTGGTTTTTGGTAGAATCGAAGGAGGGAAAGACAAATTCAAGCTGGTTTGAGCATTATATATATAGAGAACGTTTAGGTGAAATGGGAGAGGACCTAGCAGTTTGGAAACAAGCAAAAGATGCCAAAGGGAGAATATACTACTATAATTCCAAAAGTGGAGAGTCTCGATGGGATAAACCAAAAGAATTAGTGTCAAAAGATGAAGAATTATTGAAAGCTCATAGTTGGAGTGTTGGAAAATCTGATACTGGGAAAGTATATTATTACAATTTGAAGACCAAAGAATCGCGATGGGATATGCCAACTTTTGACGCAGAAAAGGTACAACAAGCTACTAGTAGAAATGATAGTAATGTTGAGGATGGGAAATCAAAGGAAAAAGTAAAAGAAATTATAAATAATGAGAACCAAAAAACATCTATATTCGCAAAAGATGAAACCTATCAAAAATATAATAATAATTCTAAAATTTTACATGTAATTAAAAAATCAAAAGATGAAGCTGAAATAGATTTTTTAAATATGTTAAAAGAAAATAATGTTGATGCCACTTGGTCCTTTAGTAAAATTATTTCACAATTAGGTAGTAAAGATTCACGTTATTGGGAAGTCGATGATGATCCATTATGGAAACAACAAATTTTTGACAAATATCTTTCAAATAGAACAGAAGATCAATTATTAAAAGAGCACACAGAAATTAATAAATTCCAAGAAGCTTTCACAAATATGTTAAAAAGTAAGGTAGAAATTAAATATTATACAAGGTGGTCAACCGCCAAAAATTTGATTTTAAATGAACCAATTTATAAGCATTCAACGGTCAGCGAATCTACCAAAAAGAAAACATTCATGGAGTATACCGGTTCACTGAGAAAGAAAAAGGAGGATAATGATAGTCAATTGAAAGAACAAGCTTTAAAAGAATTGAGATCATACCTGAATAGTATTGTATTTTCAGATCAAAATACGAAATTACCTCTCAGTTGGCAAACTCTATTAAATAACTACTTATTCACTAAAAGTAAAAGATATATGGCGAATAAACATTTTAAAATTTTAACTCAATTAGATGTATTGCAAGAATATATGCAAATTATCTCAAATGTTGAAAATGAATTAGAAACAAAATTGCAAGATATTCAAGAGAAAAATTATACACAAGACCGTATTGCAAGAGATCAATTCAAACAGTTGCTAAATGATAAAGCTATTGTTACAATCAAAGCAAACACCAAATGGTCAGACATTTATCCATCAATTAAAAATAATAAAAAATTTATAAATATTCTAGGAAGAAATGGTTCCAGTCCATTAGAATTATTTCTTGATTTAGTTGAAGAGAATATTATTGCTATTAATGCACAAAGATCTGTTGCTCAACAAGTATTAATAGAGAAACAATTTGAATGGTCAAAAGATGAAAGTAAAGAAGGACTAGAGAAAATTCAAATTAAAAAATATTTGCGCGGTGACTATAGATTCAAAGATACCGATGACATAGATATCGACTTAATAATAATAGAACTGTATAATATTTGGAAAGACAAAGAGAAACAAAACATAGAGCTGGCAGAAAGAATATTGGAACAAAAGAAGTATTATTTTAAATTAGCATTGCAAAGAATATCTAGAACTCAAGAAAATATTAAGAATGAATCATGGGGTACTTTTAAAGTGTCTATTCAGAATATACCTGAGTACAAAGCATTTGGCGATGAAGATGAGGTACGAAAACAGTTATTTGAAGAGTTCCAAAAAGAAAAATCAAATGTAATAAATGAAAGTATCAAAATTTCTGATACTAAGAAGAGACCTTTGACTGCAGTTGTAGATTTAGATTATTAGAAATCCTATTGATAATGAGGGTTAATTTTCGTTTTAATAAACAGATATATTTAGTTTATAGATAGGTATATAATATAATTCTATTGTGTTTTTTTCTGTAAAGATAAAGTAAAATACATATAGTCTATTCTGATGATAATAATGAACTTAATGCAATAAAACCTAATAATGTAAATTTTGCATATTGATTTTCAGAAATCCAAATTGTTATATAACCAATTTTTGGTAAATAACCTTTTACAGTACCTACGATATCTCTTTCCTTTTGTAAATATATGTTTCTGTTTGCATATAATGAAATATCGTTACCAGCATTATTATCACCCTTTGTCAACAACAATTGCTTGTTATTATTTGAAGATGTTGTATGATGTTCTCTTAATACTCTATGAACAATTGGAATTGTTTTACCTTCTACTTCATATACTACAATATCACCAACCTGACTCAATGTATTTCTATTCCATAAGAACAACACATCACCTCTTTGGAAAGCAGGTTCCATAGAACCTGATATGACGACGACAATTGGAGAATGGGAATTTGTTGCAATTGATAAACCTTTCCATATCATGAATGCAGATGATAAAACGAAACATACGTTTAATAATTTAGTAAGTTCTAATCGTAGATTCATCGTATGAATGTATTTAGGGAATTATATATATATAGATACTAGCACTAGTAGCTTTGGTTTGGTGGACAATTGGTTCACTCTAGTACCACTAGACACATCTGATCTTGTTTAATGTAACATTCTATATCTTTAAAACCAAATAGAACTAAAACTTCCAATTTCTTAGATGTTTGTGCAAAACGATCTTGAGGAACAGCGCCCGACCCGGGTAAGAAAAATTCGTACAAGTTTAAACTACATATATATAAATATATATATAGCTGTTATTACGATACTTAATATACAGATTTCAAATACAGATATAGAATAGAATATATGTTTAAAATAAAAGAAGCGATCATTATTATGATCTACTATATTGTACTTTAGTGTAATGCATAATCTTGGATCGAGACAGTGTAGCAGAGCAATATATATATATATAATTACTAACAGTATTATTAGTAAAGTTCTCGCCAATGATCAAAATCACGATATCAATGATTACTTTTTTCATGACTAAGCACTTATAATGGTAAAAAGGGTGTTTTAAGAGCATTTGTAATATAAACAGATGTATATTAAATGCTCGTTTAAGCAATTACCCCTGTTTATAATTTTTTAGAAACCATATATAAAGAGATGAGTAGTTTGCTTATTATCTTGGGGGTGGAGGACGACCATAACACTCTTGCATTATAGACTTTTTTTAACTTGCATAGACAACCATCATACAGATACAATAAGAACAGTAAATAACCAAAATACAAAAAAATGTCTATTCAAAGTAATAATTTATTAAAAATCACAGAATTGCCATTATCTCAAATAAGAAGACCAATACAACCAGTATTAGATTATCAAAAAATAGATGCGATGGTATCAACATATAAAGGTAAACCAATGGCAAGTAAGACATGTACATTAGATGAAGCAATTGATTGTGATGGTAATTTACCACCAATTGATATTATGTGTGTAAGAGAGAATGACAAGACGTATTATTTTGCATTTGGTGGATGTCATAGATTCCAAGCATATGATAGATTATCATCAGAAAATGAATCAAATGATATAATGGTACGTTGTAAAATTATACCTGCTACAAAAAAACAATTAAAATTATATGTAGGGGACAGCATAGAAAATATGTTTGACTAACATTTGTATTAATACGTATATATATATATATATGAGATGAACCATCTCATTCAATGACTTTAATAATAAAATGATAATGAATAACTAAAATTTCCTCTATATATATATATATATATAAGAATATATAACCTTTTAAATTAGGGTTAGGTTTATATTTGATACATATCTCCCCAAACCACATCACGTTTCCAGAATTAGAAACCGGAAACCAATTTCCGGCAACCTTTCCCGTCTCCGGCAATGGATTTTTACGATTTGATTTATTTTTTTACCCAGGCTGCACAAAACGCAAGTAAACACATTACTAATTTCTAAATAACAGCCGGACCCCACCCACCAGTGGCACCAGTGGCACCAGTGGCCTAATCGGTGTTTTAAAAGAGAAAAAAGGCCAAGGGTTTACGTATAGGGCTCTAATGAGTTTTTCAAACCCTCATTTTCCAATATTGTGTTTCATCGCTTCTCCCCCCCCGCCCGCCAGTAGATGGGGCCCCCTGTTTTTCTTTGTATGCAAATCATTTTTGTACACAAAAACGATAGATAAACCAATCACAAAACGATGAATAAAGGAGCAAATCAGTTTAAAACTAATAATGAGATATATAAAAAGTTGAATTTATATATATTTATATGTAATTGATTGTAGAAGTGTATATTCTTATTCATTAACAGATGTAATTACAAACTGTATATAAAGTATAATAGAATATTCAATTCATATTTATTCCAGAAGTTTTTTTTCCCCATTTTGTCTTGTAACATTTGTTTTGTATTTTATTTTTATTAGAATAAAAAAAAAAGTATTATACATATTTCAATTCAATTTATATATTTATTTATTTATAATAGCCAGATTCACATTCACATTTATACTTAACAATGTTTTCAAGAGTCGCTAGACGTGCATTTTCAACAACACATATTAACCCATATAAAGTTACCGTATTAGGTGCTGGTGGTGGTATTGGTCAACCATTATCATTATTATTAAAATTAAATGAAAAAGTAACAGATTTAAGATTATACGATTTAAGAGGTGCAAAAGGTGTTGTTGCAGATCTTTCACACATACCAACAAATTCAACAGTTACTGGTTTTACACCAGAAGAAGAAAATGGTTTATTTAATGCATTAAAAGATACTGATATGGTTGTTATACCAGCTGGTGTACCAAGAAAACCGGGTATGACAAGAGATGACTTATTTTCTATTAATGCAGGTATTGTAAATGATTTAGCTTCTGCTGTTGCAGATACTTCACCAAATGCTGCAATTTTAGTTATTTCAAATCCAGTTAATTCAACTGTACCAATTGTTGCAGAAGTATTAAAAAATAAAGGTGTTTATAATCCAAAAAAATTATTTGGTGTAACAACATTAGATGTTATTAGATCTTCAAGATTTATTTCTGAAGTTGAAAAAACTGATCCAACAAAGGAAAAAGTTACAGTTGTTGGTGGTCATTCTGGTATTACAATTATACCATTATTATCACAAACAAAACATCAAGATATTCCAAAAGAACAAAAAGATGCTTTAATTCATAGAATTCAATTCGGTGGTGATGAAGTTGTTCAAGCTAAGAATGGTGCAGGTTCTGCTACTTTATCAATGGCTTGTGCAGGTGCTAAATTCGCTGATTCAGTTTTATCAGGTTTTGCAGGTGTTAAAAACGTTGTAGAACCTTGTTTTGTTGATTCTCCGTTATTTAAATCAGAAGGTATTGATTTCTTCGCTTCTCCAGTTACATTAGGTGTTGATGGTATCGAAAAAATTCATGATATTGGTAAATTGTCTGCTGAAGAAGAAGAAATGTTAACTAAATGTAAAGAAACTTTAAAGAAAAATATTGAAAAAGGTATCACATTTGCTGATAGTAAGAAATAGTAGATATAATATTTGAATATATTTCATTTCATTTTATTTATCTAATTTTTCTCCCCTTTTTTTTTACACATTAATTTATTCCTCATTACATGAAGTTGAGATTTTATAAATAATATTTCTCTTTTGTATATAGTATAGTACCTTTTAAATATTCATCATGGTTTATAACTAATTATATCTTTATTAAAATTGTTTATATCTATATATATATATATGTATATATATATATACAGTGGTTATGCAATGGGTGATTCAGATTCTGGTAAACTAGGCTTGTCATTAACTGGTGTAGTATTCACATTATTATCAGTGCTAGTATCACTATTAGTATCATTATGTCTCAACTTAGAAACAGGAATATTTAATAATGAAATCTTTCTTCTTGGTGCAGCTAATGTACTATCTGATGAATTACTTGATCCTGAATCATTAGTTCCTTTCAAATGATTTAGTTTACTAGACAATTTTGTCACTAATGGATTCTCATTCTCTTCATTATTTTTAGAAGATAAATATCTGCTAAACAAATTATTATTACTCTTAGTTGTCAACATAGATTGATGTAATATATCTTCATTCGATCCTTCATCTCTTCCATTGCTTGTTGGATTTTTACGAGGCGATATATTTGATGAAGTCTCCGTTAAATACCTCTCTAATGGACTTACCATATTAGTGTAAATATTTTTTTCAGAATTTTCCTTTTTATTTATTGTATTACCTTGATTATCAACGGCTGCATGTATTGATGTGAAACTTGTATTTCTCACTATTGGTGATTTCCCATTACCATTTGATGTTGATGTTTTCAAATTTGTGGATATTCTTGGGTATGTAGGTAGAGTATTTGATTGAGAAAATAATGATATGGATGGTGAATTAATGCATAATATAGGGGATGGTCCATCATCAAATGTGGCTTTTGATGTCATTATTGGTGTTCTAAAAGATTGATAACTTGTCTTTTTAGTAATGCCTGTGGTTTTTGCCTCTTTTAGGAGATTAAGATACATTTTTTTGATTTCAAAAGTAATTGCTACATCGGATGGTCGCCAATTATCTTTATTCCTTACTTGATCGTCAATTTTATCGACTTCTAGTGATAATAATCTCATACAGTTCACACTGCCATATTCTAAACAAATATGTAAAGAAGTATCACCATCACCATCCGGTAAGAATAATTTGGCACCAACACCGATCAACAAACTTAGACACTGATGATAATCGTGCATACATGCTATATGGGCAGGAGTTCTGCCAAAATTTCCTTTACGATTAATAAATTGTGGAAAATGCTGTAGTAAAAAATGCGTGGTTTGTTCATTACCTTTCATTAATGCTAAATGCACACATGTATCATTATCAAAAGTCGTTATTATTTCGTGTTTATCGTGTCCCATCTGAACCAACAATACACATATTAGATATCGTCCATGATATGATGCATAATGTAAAGAACTCCATCCATTTGTAGGGTCGATATTGGTTAACAACTCAGGGAAACGTCGCAGTAATCTCTTCACTATTAATAGATTGCCTTCAATGATAGCATTACGCAACCTCACAGAAGGATCATGAAACATATGGAAGAAGGTGTATAAATATAAATATATTTGTGATTTTTTTATTCTTATTCGATAAAGGGTCAATAAAAGTTGAAATACTCCTTGAAAAATAACCTCTATGGAAAAATGCTGGTGTATTATGGCAGTTAAATAGCAACTATAGATATCTTTATATACCAGTATATGTAATCCTATAAACAACTACAAATACCAACTAAAAAGTACTACCTTATTTTAAAATGATTATATTCGATTATTCCCTACATTAACAATTTGATGTCAAATAATTTTTCACCGGTCCACGCATCATCGGAATTTTAAGATATTTAAGTTGATTTTCAGTTTCATTTTCAGTAATTTTCTGTATAACAATCAATTTAAAATGGGGTGGCGTAACTGATCTATCGTTCGTTGATAGTAATAAAAGGAACTATCTGGGAATAATGGAGTCAATTACAGTTACTCATGATTTTAAGAATTATAAAACAAACATTGCACGTAACACCTCATTGAATGAAGTACTTTTACAAAGTTTAAAGCATTTTAAACTGATTACAAATGACAGTGAAGTGAAAGAATGGGATTTAACACACTCTAATGTTAAGGTTGCGTTGGACATTCCTTGGGCTTTCTTAAATTTACCAAAATATGTTACTTTATCTCTAGTGAAAAAAACCCAAAAGGATTTTGAAAAAGAAGATGAACCTAAGCTCATAAAGGTCAAATTCCAAATTCCAGGTGGTCAAGCCGTTGTAGCAAGTGTTAATAATAAAGAAAATCTAAAAAATGTCATTGATTTATTAGCTGAGCAATCTGGCTGGTCAGTAGATCCATCTGCTACTACATTGCAAGTTTTTACAAAGGTTGTCAGGTATATTGAATTTAGAGATAATACTTTGGAATCATTAGGTATTAATCATCCTACATCAATCAGATTAAACATAGACGTTAATAAAGAACTATCTAATACTAAAAATAAAATAATTAGTAATTCTGAGAAAGTGATTCCAAATACAAATAAGAGTATATCTTTGGAACAAACCAAACCGGAAAAACAAACTCCAACTCATAAGCAGCATGAATTATACAAAGTGACCGTATTTATACCATCCAGTAATACTCAGAGTAATGGAGCTTCTAATATACAAAAGGATGAAGATTTTACATTGACAGTAGATGATGCCAGAAAATATCAGCAAATGATCTCCCGTCAAGCAGGCACATTAGGTGGTCCATTGTTAACAAAAAGGTTAAGAGAAAAATATAACGCAGAAGTATTACCAAAAACATCAGAGGTTCTGGAATGTGTTATAAGAATTAGATTTCCTAATGGAACTAACATCGAAATTGCATTTAAACCAGATGACACAATGGAAACAGTGTATCATACATTAACACAGACCTTAGAAGATGAAAAACTAAACTTCTCCTTGAAGACATCATATCCTCACAAATTGCTAAACAACTCAAAAGAAAAATTAGTTACTGACTTAAAATTTGGTTACAAAACCTTAGTCATTTTTGAATCAAACGAAAAAGGTCCTTATCTGAAGGATTCGCTCCTAAAAGAAGCTAAAAGTTTAGATCAAGCGGATGATATTTTATTAGATAGGTCAGAGAGTGGTAGTTTAACGAGCCAAAACCAAAGTACAGTGGGCACAGAAACACCAACAATCAATAGACACGCAGCATCGATAAATAAAATACCGAAATGGCTAAAATTAAGTAAAAAATGAACAAAAAGTTCTATATATTATGTAATTTATTTACTATTCTTTATTATTTACAAGGTTAGTTAATATGCAGAATTCATCTGAAGGAACTCCCATTTCATCAAAGGCTTCAATAAAATCTTTGATTTCAGCAGAATAATCTTTTTCATTTGTTTTGAAGTTCACAATTTGTTTAACAAGATGATTATTTATATTTTCGTTTGGGTCTGCAGGTTGCAAAATAATTCCTTCTTTTTTCAATTGTTTCACTTTCTCAGTAGCCTCTTTCATATTGTTCTTATTTATTCTACCAGACTGTGATTGGCGATAATTTGAGAACTTCTCGATGTAGGCCCTCTCTAAGCCTTTCAACACATAGCTTGCGATAGGCTCTTCTACTTGTAAGCCGTAAACCTCGGACATATGTATCAGAATCACGGGTAATCCTACCCAATCATTACCACAAATGAACAGTTTCAAAATAATATTATAAAATTTCTGATCTAGTAATATATTGTCCTGTTGAATCATTAGTTTTATTAATAAACGGTGTGAATAACTAGGGTAAATCTTGTGGTTTTTTTTCATATGTTTAATCATGCTATTCCAGGAATAATTATTACTTTTAGGGTTAACATCTTCTCCATGGTATACAAAAATTCTATAGAATCGCAGATAAACCTTCAATATTTCCATATATTGTGGTTTAGTAATGTGTTTTTCTTTACTGAAATAGATGCTAGGAACTATGTTCTTCTCAGATTCAACAAATGTTGAGTCTAATAATTGATTAATTAAATGAAAACAATTATTGAAGTCTTTTATATTACGGTAGAATTCAATTAACTTGGCTATGAACAAATTATCGATGGAAATATTATTTTCTTTCATTCTTGCTATCAAATCATTAACTTTTCCTTCAAATCTAGTTACTTTAGTTTTTGGACTTTTCATGGCATGTATCCTATAATAATCCAAAAAGAGAGAATAATGACGAGCATTCAATTGGTAATTTTCATTGAGAGTATATGTATCATCTGTGGTAGAAACATCGTTGGAACTAGATGGAGCTGTCATAGCATTATTATTAGAAGAGTCATTGGAACTGCTTAATTCTAACTTATCTAACATTAAGTATGCCTTTTCGATTTGGTTGCCTTCTAATAGAAATTTTAACAAGTAGTATATTCTTTTTGAAGACATACCTTTGCTGGTACTCTTATTATCAGTCACAAATTCATTTATTAATTCAGTTAAAACCGGATTTTTTGTAATGCCTTCCAGTGAATCGAAAAATAATTCTGGATACTCTGTCATTTTATTGACATCCTTCTTAGTTTTATCTAAAACATCTTCGAATATTTTTAAAGAAGCTGTGTGATGGGGCAACGCATTATCCATTTGTTTCCCTACTAAGTTCACTAAAATCTTTGAATCAGATATCAGGTTTAGGTTATTCGACAATATGACGTAAACTAGTTCTTTCTCTGTTATATTAGGCAAACTTATAAGGGTTGCAATAATTTTCGTTGTAAAATTGAAATGTTTTGTGAGTGTTGTATAAGACAGCAATTTAGAAATATTCGGTATTGTCGGAAGTTCTTGCGAATTTAGAAAGTTGTATGCTTCTTCTTCGTTTTGAAATAAAACAGTCTTTTGGGAATCTTTAGCCTCTAGAGGACTGTGACCTGCTACTTTAAGTGTCTCAATAAGACGATTAATCAGGATATTTGCAGATTTATGATCATGGGTATATAATTTTTTTTTAATTGCTAGTAGTAATACTCTTGGTGATAGATTGAGAGGTTGGTTGAACATCGTATCCGTTTCAGTTAATAATTTATCGAATGCTTTCAATGAATTACTACGTAACATGATCATCATACCCATTTCATTCCACCATTTTTCATTTATCTTCATCTTACTATGGTTAAACAGAGATATTGCCTTCTTAAAATCTTTGTGATAAATTAGTGAGTTAATATAAAATGATTCATTCACAGGATCTAATCTTACCTTACCAGTTGCATATAAAAGGTTTCCTGAATAGTACATACCATTTAAACGTGATGTTAAGAAGGGTACCATTTTAGATAACTCAAATACTTCCACTAGTTGATCAATAGAAATTGGCATATCATTAACACTCGTTGTTTTTAATTTCAGATTGAAATCTTTCAATATATGTAATATAAATTTGAAGTTATTGAAAATGGTGTTTCCAGTAGAATCAATTGATTGGCTAAATAGTTGTTGCATTAATATACTTTCATCCTGGTTATCTTTCTCAACTGTCTCAGTATGTTCAGCCTTTAACTTTATCATACCTTCTACGCCTAATTTATTATATTGTTCAATTTCAATGTTCGTCTCTTCTAATAGATAATTAAATAATAAACCGAAATTTGATAAATTATCTGTGTTCGTCTTGTCATTAAATAATTTTTGTAATTTATTCAAATTTTTTGAACTTCTCTTATATCCAGATTGAGTATGTTTCAAATATTCTATCAGTAATTCATTTCCATAATTCGAAGAATTATTAGTTGTTGTTGTTGGTTCAAAACCTAATTTTTTTAAGCTTGCTTTTAATTCATCTTCAGATTTGACCTTTATTTCTAGAGTCTTTTCGTTTGTATTGGATATAGGAGGCCTTATAGTTGGTATATGCGATGCAGAAGTGATCCTTCTAGTTCGGTATTGTCTAAACTGAGGCCTCACTAAATAACCTAGTCTAATTTTAGAAGAAAATTTAAGCATTATATGCTTGCCACTTACTTCGAAATGAATATTATATTCTGACTCAGGATATGTTAACGATGGTTTTTCCTTTGGTTATATTACTTTTATCTGATTCAGTTTTCAATATGTAGGTTTATTCTTAATTTGAGTTCCTTCTGATTGTTTATTCAATGTTAAGCATTTCAATTTTCAATGCGGAACCGTCTGTGGAAAAAAAATATTATTGAAAATAAACTAAAATTTGTCTAGACAAAAAGATATTAATAAAAATATGATATTTCAGGTTATAGATCATATAGCCAATGAAATGGGATATGTTTGATTCCTATACACCTAATACACGTTTACCAACCAGTTCTTTACCTTCATTACTTAACAAAAAAAAAGTAACTATTCAAGCATTTACCATCATATCTAGCTTATATAAGCGTTATCACATCATAAAGAATTACTACGTATGCATACTACATATCAGACTCTTGATAATTGAATCATATACCAAATAAGATAATGATTATAACTAACTTTCACTATTGCTCTATTTACCTTCATAATTCATGTACCAAAATTAAAAGAAATCTGTAAAATCTTATGTTATCTACCCCAATTCTCAAATCATGTTAAACTCAAAAGCCTCATAGCGTGATCTACTGAAATATGTCTTCCTTATTGACCTTTTGTAAATACTACTCCCAATATTCTTAAACTTATTTTACGATAAAGTATATAATTTAATCCTTTAACTATTATTATCGTTCTCTCTCTTTACCCTTCTCATTTAAAAAATATAGCCGCTATCATTTAAGACGACCACACCCGGGTAATACATACTAGAAGGAAAAACTTTTTTTGTTTTTTTTTCATTTTTTTTTGCATTTATCATCATGGACATCGAAACATGAAAAAATTTTCATTTCTTAGATGTATGTATATAAAGGAAATATTTTTTGCAAAGAGTATAATTATTTATTGTTGCTACCAATTACATTCCCAATTGTTTCTTTATTAATTCAATCTTTTTGTTAATTTATAATTATCCAATTCTAAGAATCCCTATAAGTTACAAAATGTCTCAAGGTACTTTTTATTCTAACGCCTCACCAAGAAATTTTTCTGGTAGAGCTTTGATTAACTTCTTAAACTTAGACATCAATGTCGAACGTTTAGAATCCGTTAACGATGAATTTACTAAGAAATTCCCAATGAATAAATTTCCAGCTTTTGAAGGTCCAAAAGGTTTCAAATTACATGAAACTTTAGCCATCGCCTATTATTGTATGTTTAATTTTTTTTAAAAAAAATTTTTTCTTGGGTTTTAATAATTTTATGAGTGATATTGTTTTTTTATTTCCAATTGGAAATAGGAATAATAAAATTCTTTAATTTTATTTTAAAAGTATATTTAATGATGAGAAACATTTCAAATCTTTTACAGTTATCCCTGTCTGAATGGGTATAAATTGGTAATAACTCATATGTCGATAATCTTAACTCTGATATTATACTTTTAAAATAAAAATATAGAATTTTATTGTTTCCAATATAACATTAATATCATTTGAAATCATTAAATTCTTAATTTTTAAACAAAGTTACTAACATAATTTCAATAATATGTTTATTATTGTTATTAAATAGTTGCCAACTTATCTGCCGATGAAAAGGTTAAAGCTAAATTAGTTGGTACTGATGCCGCTGAAAAAGCTACTATTATGAAATGGGCTTCTCTAAGTAACTCTGATTTATTCAGTAAAGTCGCTACTGCTTTCTTAACTTTATCTGGTATTATTCCATACAACAAAAGACAAGCTGAAGAAGCTGTTGCCGCCACATTCAAAATTGGTGAAATCTACAATGCTAGATTAAGAGATTTCACTTACTTAGCTACTGAAAACATTTCTTTAGCTGATGTAGTGAGTGCCTCCGCTTGGGGTTTTGCTTTTTCTACCATCATTGGTGAAGAAGGTAGAGCTAAATTACCACATTTAACCAGATGGTTCAAAACCATTATTGCTTCTCCAATCTTGAAGAAGGAATTCGATGCTAACTTCAAATTTGCTGCTACTGCTTTACAATACGTTCCACCAAAGAAGGAAAAGAAAGCTGAAAAGCCAAAGAAGGAACAACCAGCTAAGGCTGCCGCACAATCTGAAGAACCAGCTCCAGAAAAGAAAGCTAAGCATCCATTAGAAGCTTTAGGTAGATCTACCTTCGTTTTAGACGAATGGAAGAGAAAATACTCTAACGATGATACCAGAGCTGGTGCTTTACCATGGTTTTGGGATAACTTCAATGCTGAAGAATATTCTCTATGGAGAGTCGATTACAAATATAACGATGAATTAACCATGACCTTCATGTCTAACAACTTAATCGGTGGTTTCTTTAACAGATTATCAGGTTCTATTAAATACATGTTCGGTTCATTAGTTGTTTACGGTGAAAACAACAATAACGGTATCATTGGTGCTGTTATGTTAAGAGGTCAAGAATTCGAACCAGCTTTCGATGTCGCTCCAGATTGGGAATCTTACTCATACGCTAAATTAGATCCAACTAAAGAAGAAGACAGAGAATTCGTTAATGACATGTGGGCTTGGGACAAGCCAGTTATTGTCAACGGTGAACCAAAGGAAATTGCTGATGGTAAGGTCTTAAAATAGTCTACCAATATTCAATGTAATTATATATATGTAATGAATTAATTTTATTTAGGTTTTCGAGAATTAAATATACTGCAACTACTTATTAGAAGTGTTATTAATTTGTAGAGTGCTAAACTAATGCATAAATTTCACACAGAAATACTGTTATTTTATTTTTATATTTATTTTTATATACAAGATGAATATATTTAGTACACGCATTATTATGTAATTGCAACGGTTAACTTTTGCATTGTTTAATTTGATAACCGCTATCTACGAAAGAATTTCTGCAAATAATGTATCTTTTCTTGGGCATTTTCCATAGACTGAAATTGTTCAACACATTCATTATCAATTGTGCCTATTTGTGTAAAACTATTCAAAATAGACACAGCTAAATCAGGCTTCTTCTGTTCGATAAACAAAATTTCTTTTGATAAGTAATCTGAAAGAAGTTGGGGAACTGATATTGAATTTTCGATTAGCTTAAATCTTTCTGAGATATCTAAATTCATATAGTGTGGTAGTACGTATTGTCTAACGAATAAAATTTTGTGAAATATTGGTAATGAGAGCGGTTTAATGAATATGTTGTTTGATCCAATATTGTTTAAGATGTCTCTTATCAACTGGATATTTACCGTAATATCTTCATTTTCTAATAATGTTGATATGAACGAGAAATTTTCTTGTTTTGCAAGAGCATTAATTAAAAGAATAGAATATTCTGTTGGTATTTTGTTATCAAATGCAGATTTAAAATAATGATATAGTGATGATAAATTCATTGATTTAATGACGTTATTGGGACCTATGTTTCCAGTCTTATCAATGATGCACTCTTTTAAGTTATCTAAAATTTCTATTTGATTGTGATGACTAGATATAATAGTTAAAATATTTAAAACTTCATCAAAATGTCTAGTTGAAGTAATAAAGAATTTCAAAATATTAGAGTTAGTAGTATTATTTATTATTATAGCAAAATCTGATGTATATGCATATTTTTTTAGAGAGATGTCCTTTGTATTTGATAGTTGTGCTTTTTCTTCAACTAAATTAAGGTACTTTTCTATAACTGTTTCATCTGGATAAGTTTTGTTAGTAATTAAGCTACTAAGGATTTGTTTGCTTGGATTAATAAATTTTGCGTCTATGTAAAATTCCAAAATAGCTTGTTTTACTATACTGGCATATGGCAGTTTAGATAAATTTAAATTAAATCTAGAATTGATTGAATCGAAAAGATCTGTAAATGCAGATATCAGTTTATCAGATAGCTGAATATTATTATCTCTAGTTGTTACTAAAAGTTGAGCTACAAGTTTTTCTACCGCATTAATATGGTCAATTTGGTTATTTAGATTATTTTTGATAGATTGTATAATCAATATAGTGTTATCTTCAGAGCTTATACATTTTTGTAAAAGGAAGAAGAAAATATCTTCTAAAAATATTCTAGAGTTTCTATTCGATAATAATCCATTGATTTTTGATTCAAAATATGCTTCTGATAATGTATTAGAGTTTTCTTTAATATCATTTACCAGTGCTTGAAGATCAGGATGACTTTCCAAATTAATATCAATCAAAGGTATGACATCTCTTATTTCATTCCTTTTCATAGTATGATAATTTCCAGATATTTGTTCTTCCCTATATTTAGTAAAAGCCTTGATCCATAAATTAACAGTATTTGTAGTTTCAAAATTTAATTGTGAATCAATTAATTTTGGATGGAGTGAAGATGAATCTTCTGTTACTGCTGATAAAATTGGTTCCCCATCCAATAATTGTGGTTTCAATTCGGAACTACATAGTAACAATTCTTCCGTTTTTGAAGGTAGATAAAACGGATGTACAATTTGGTTTGGGTCGGGTACAATATTTGGCAACCTTTTAAAGGGAACATTCGGTTTATTGAATATATTTGTAGGGACAGGTATCCCTGGTAAAGGAATAGATTTCAGTCGGTGAGCTCTTATTTTCATTTTAGAACTATGTAAAGTTTCGTTCTAGTTATTTTAATTTTGCCCAATTATTATTACTAACATTCAACCGAGGTATAAAGTTAGTATGAATGTTTTCTATTATCCGAAATATTATAATCTTTCCTTCTTTTTAAGACTTCTTCAACTCAGAGATTCATCTATGATTTTTACATTACAATCAATATCTAAGAACTACTTATTGAAAAATTTAGAAAATTAATCATAATGCGGGTTTGAGGAGATTGAATGTATTTCGTACAAAGCGATGTCTCGTTTTAACTAGTACCTCCATAAGTAAGTTCAGGTTGAAGTAACTCAGAATGATCACTAACAGAATCTGTTTCAGATTGAGGATCTACTATTCCTTTAGATGTTAGATTATGCATTGAATACATTTCATATTGTGTGTGCCTACGATTTTTCGCATAAAGTGATTCGTATTGTTTCATTTTAACAGTTCTTCGCAGTGACCATAATAAAGAACAACAAATTGCTATAATTATTGTCACTACTAATAACATCCAACCTGGCCAATCTAATTTAGATACAAATAATAGTAAATCTACTAAAATGCATAGTAAAGAAAGTAGAAACGTTGGTAACGATATAAGCGCCGCTACTAAAGTGAAAGTAGGCGATGACTTTAAATCGGTAACTAATAATATCAATGACAATATCCATAATACAAATGTAAAGACTAATGCAATTGGATGTACTACTAATAATTTAGTGACTACTGTTTTATTATATGATGGTAGGTATAAATTAAATTCGGCAGTAGTTATATTCATCGATGTATAACCGATCGATGTAGGGGTACATAGTGGAGGATGAGTAGCATTACCATATACACACCAACCAAAAACACCATACTGTACTTCTTCAAAAGATGAGATAGATAAGTTGTGAACTACAGGAACTGAAATATTAGGTATTAATTGAAATATCAACGAGAAAGTCATTAATACCGTCACTGTCAGTATTAAAGTATTCTTACCCATTTTCTCACCGTTTTTTGTTCGTATTCAAAGATGAGGGTGTATGTATAAGTATATATAACTTATCTTTTTATTGTTTCTAGTATATAAAATAGTTAACGTTCATAAGTCACTAATGCATAGATAGTCCTTCCTAGCCACTACTAATGTATTAAAATAACAACATATAACATCTAACTCCGTTCAAGAATCGATTAACACTTTACTTAATTTACATATTAAAATCTAAAATAGTAAATTATTATTATATTTAATTTTTTTCTATGAACAGGCGCATAAAACTAAAAAACCTTAGTTGATGAAATACCGCTTGCCGCTGTAAAAATGAAAAAATTAAATATAAATTAAATGGTTATTGTACGGCTGTATCTGAGAGAATATTATGAAAATGAGAATTAATGGATCATTTTAGTGACGTACTACGTGATGTGAAAAGTTTCAAGATTATTGAAACTAATACCATAACGAATCGGTGATGATGAGATGAGATGAGATGAGATGAGATGAGATGGGTTAGTTCCTTGGTGGTTTGGTAGTCTTGGAGATAAATTGTTGACTATTTCAATAGTAGTGTTTATGATTATGGCAGTAGGTACAAGAGTAGTAAGAGAAATCGTTGTGGAGCAGAATTATCAAGATGATGAAAGGGAAGAGTGATAGCAGAATCTCTAAGAAAGGGAAATCTAAAACTGGACCAAAAGTTCATCCATTTAAAAGGAATAATGGGAAAGTAGAGAGGAAGAAAGTGATCTCATTTCATGATAAACCAGAAGAAGATGAAGAAGATGAAGCTAATTTGCAAAACAGGATTCAACCGCATAATGCTTTGAAAACAAGAGCACATGAATTATTGAAAGTTAGACAAACTTTGCCTGTTTATAAAAATAGAGATCAAATAATGAAATATTTAAATGAAAATCAAGTTACTGTATTGATTGGTGAAACAGGTTCTGGTAAATCTACACAAGTGCCACAATTCATCTTGAATGAATTATACAAGAATAAAAAACATGGTTCAATCGGTGTCACACAACCACGTAGAGTTGCAGCAATTAATTTGGCCACTCGTGTTGCACAAGAACATGGTTCTAACGTTGGGGATCAAGTGGGTTATTCCGTTAGATTCGATAATTCTACCAATTCTAATACACGTTTGAAATATATGACTGATGGTATGTTATTAAGAGAATTAATGATGGATAAATCATTAAAGGAATATAATACTATCATTATTGATGAAGCGCATGAAAGAACTGTACTGACAGATTTAATCTTGGGTTTTTTGAAATCATTAATAACAGGACCAAGAAAGGATTTAAGAATAATAGTAATGTCTGCTACTTTACAAGCTGAAAAATTTAGTAAATTTTTTAATGAAGCTCCAATTTTATTCGTTGAAGGTCGTAAGTATAATGTTAGTCAATACTATTCAAAAGTTCCCTGTGATGACATAGTTGATAGTGCTGTAAGATGCTGTGTTCAAATTAATCAAAGAGAACAAACTGGGGATATATTATGTTTTCTACCAGGTCAAGAAGAAATCGACAAAGCTGTTACAATTTTAAATAAAATTAGTCATCTCGTGGCCCACGAAAATCAAGTGCCATTGATGATAGCACATCCATTATATGCTGCATTATCACCTGCCCAACAAGCTCAGGTATTTCTTCCAATTAAAGGTTTTAAAAGAAAAGTCATTTTTAGTACTAATATTGCAGAAACTTCCGTGACAATTTCTGGTGTAAGATATGTAGTAGATTCTGGTTTACGTAAAGTTAAAGTTTGGAGACATCAGTTAGGCTTAGCTACATTGTTGACCGTACCTATTTCACAAGCAAGTGCTTTGCAAAGAAGTGGTCGTGCTGGTAGAGAAAGTGAAGGTAAATCTTTTAGATTATATTGTGAACCAGATTTTACTAAATTGCCAAGTCAAACTGAACCAGAAATCGCTAGAAGTGATGTCACTTCACCAGTATTGATGTTAAAGAGAGCAGGTGTTGAAGATATTTTAGATTGGACATGGTTTGAAAATCCAGGTAAAGATGCATTAGTTATGGGTTTACAAGAGTTATATCAATTAGGTGCATTAGATGACTTCGGTAAAATTACAGAAAGAGGTAAACAAATGGCATTACTACCATTGCAGCCACACTTAAGTAGTGTTTTGATAAAAGCCAGTGAAATGGGATGTTTGTCACCGGTTATTGATATTGTATCATGTTTAAGTGTTGAAAACTTATTATTGAATCCACCTGCAGAACTAAGAGACGATGTTAATGAACGTCGTCTATCATTATGTAATGATGGTAGAAAGTATGGGGATTTAATAATGATGAAAGAATTATTCGATATATATTTCTATGATTTAGAAAAAGAACATGCTGGAAGTGGTGAAAAGAGTGATTGGTGTAAACAACTTTGTGTTTCATATCGTAGTTTTAAAAATGTAGTGAAGGTAAGAGAGCAATTAAGAATGTATTGTAAAAGATTATTTGAATCAAATAAAAAAAATTACGAAGATGAAGATGAAATTACAAATAAATTAAAGGGTAATCACGAAGAAATCGCTAATATATTAAAATGTTTCTTAAGTGGGTTCTCCAAAAATACAGCTATAGGTATGCCTGATAGATCGTATAGAACAGTATCAACAGGTGAAACCATTAGTGTTCACCCTTCTTCAATGCTATTCTTAAACAAAGATTGTCCAGGTATTATGTACACAGAATATGTTTTCACAAGCAAAGGTTATGCACGTAACGTTAGTAGAATCGATCTATCTTGGTTACAAGAAGTAATAACTAACGGAACTGCCGTAGCTAAACAAAAAGTAGTTGGATGATCTTTTTATTTATATATATGTAGATAGATATGTGTATTCATTTTAAATATTTCTCATAAAAAAAAGGATGATAGATTGAACTTTCAAGACATCTTCCTCATCTAAACCACTGACAATCAGGTCATGTGACACAAAATACATAGTACAGTCACTTCTGCCTGTATACATATACACCATATGCATATACATATACATTTATATGTATATATTGTCTATATATATATATAGCATGTATGACTCTTACAAATTCTCACCATAATTACCCATAGTTAAACGCAACGTAAATATATATGAAAAAGTTAACTATGTATTTATGTATGAGTCAGTACCTGTACAGTAATGACCATCCGCGAACGACGAGTCTCGGCGCTTAAAGTGAAAAAGTGAAAAAATATACATTTTTCAAACGTCTAAGAAAATTAAGAAAAAAGTATTTGATCGATATTTAAGATGGGGGGGAGATGAGCTGATTCAGTCGATAAGGGGTTATGATGGATTACAATTGTTCTGTTTATTAGTTGGTTTGAATGTTCAATTGATTTGAATCAGATAGATAGAGTGGTCCACCTTCTGATTTATAAGGGTAATATATATATTTCTGACATGAAGTTTACAACAAGTTTGTTACAACGTAGTTGTAAAACTATTGATAAATATGCATTATATGTTCCAAAACAAGGTGTGTTTCCTAAAGGTTTTGTAGTTGCCTCTACTGCTAGTGGTGTTAAAAAGAATGGCACTTTAGATTTAGGTATAATCAAGAATATTAATAAATCCCGTCCTTCACGTGCAGCTGCAGTGTTTACTACAAATAAATTTAAAGCAGCTCCAGTATTATTATCTAAACAAATTTTAGATACCACTTCTGGTGAAGGAATAAATAATATCATCATTAACTCTGGTTGTGCTAATGCAGTTACTGGTGAAGTTGGTTTATCTGATGCCAAGACCTTAGTAGATTTAGTAAATAAAAATTCAAATTCACAAAATGCAACATTGACAATGTCTACCGGGGTTATAGGTCAAAGATTACAAATGGATAAGATTTCTCAAGGTGTAAATGACATATTTGCAAAGAATAAATTTGGTGATGATTTCGAATCTTGGTTGAATGTAGCTAAATCTATTTGTACTACTGATACTTTCCCTAAAATTGTCTCTTCCAAATTTACTTTACCAAATGGTAAACAATACACATTAACTGGTATGGCTAAAGGTGCTGGTATGATTTGTCCAAACATGGCTACTCTGTTAGGTTATGTTATTACTGATTTACCAATTCAAAGTAAAGCGTTACAAAAAATGTTAAGTTTTGCCACCACTCGTTCTTTTAACTGTATTAGTGTTGATGGTGATATGAGTACTAACGATACTATCTGCATGATTGCCAATGGTGCAATTGATACACAAGAGATTACAGAAACTTCTGAAGAATTTGCTCATGTACAAAAACAAGTTACTGAGTTTTCACAACAATTAGCTCAATTAGTTGTTCGTGACGGTGAAGGTTCCACTAAATTTGTTACAGTAAACGTAAAGAACTCATTACATTTTGAAGATGCTCATACCATTGCCAAATCAATCTCTAATTCTATGTTAGTAAAAACCGCATTATATGGTCAAGATGCCAACTGGGGCAGAATTCTATGTGCCATTGGTTATGCAGATTTAGATAACGTAAAATCTTTGGATATTAATAAGATTAATGTTAGTTTTGTTGCCACTGATGGTTCTCAACCTCGTGAATTAAAATTAGTTGTTAATGGTGTTCCTCAATTGGAGATTGACGAAGAAAGAGCCTCTCAATTATTAGCATTAGATGATTTGGAAATATCTGTTGATTTAGGTACCGGTACAGAACAATCTCAATTTTGGACATGTGATTTGTCTCATGAATATGTTACCATTAATGGTGATTACCGTTCTTAATCCAGTTATATGAGATTATGTATTTGACATTTAATAGTATTTTTGATCAATTTAGAATAATATTTTAATATTTATTTTTGCATTTTATCGTTTTGTAGTGTTTTATCATTTTACCAAAGGAAAAAGTTTATAAAACAAAACAAAATATTAATGATAAGTTCTTTTATATTTTTAAAAACACTTAGGTTAGCATTCCTAAAGTATCCTTGTGTATACCTTTTTTTACTTGAATAAATAGATTACTTGTATTCTAAATTTCTCTATTTATCACATTAACAAATGACCAGATCTACTGAACTAATACGGATTTTATATATTATTCGGTGGCATAGTGTACAGAACTAATTAGTGTATTATATATATGTATGTCTATTTAAAAATAAAGAGTTAACAGGTCAAGTTACATAATTATATAAATCAGTAAGATAATGTATTAAATGTATTATCATTTCTCAATTTTAAGTGTAACTCTTTTCGTTGGTCAATATATCTGATAAAGGAATATTCAGGTCCTCTATAACCTTTTCAGCAGCGTCTGGCATTTCCATCAAACCATATAGAGCAATAGTTAATAGACCCAAAATACCAGCTAAACACGAGAAAGTCATAGCTACAATACCCTTGGCGGTAAATCCTGATGGAATAGATTTAGCTTGAACATTTTGTCCAGTAAGATCCATCATATTGGTATTACCAGCAGCGTTACCTGAACTTAAAACACCGGCATTACTACAAACAGATAAACCATTTTCAGTGATTGCTTGAGAGGCGGTAGATTGAATACTCAAAGGATCTTCTACTAAAACAATAGATAGACCTTGTAACATATGCCATTCAATATGACAATGGAAATACCAAATACCTGGATTATCAGCTTTGAAACGGATAACGAAGTTAGATTGTGGATTAACATAGATTGTATCTCTCATCATTGGATATTCTGGATATTCAGAGACATCGGAATCATCGAATTCATGTGGATCTTCGTCTGCATCGGAATCATATGTACGATCTCTCCAAATAGTTTGGAAAACATGTCCATGTAAATGGAAAGGATGCTTACCTGTATCTAAATTATTTAAAACGATTTCTACAATTTCATCTTTTGCCAAAACAAATGTGTTAGTGTTTGTACCATAAATATATGGATTAGTGGCATCGTCACCGGCAGATAAAACGGTCATCAATGCTGGAACCTTTGGTTCAGTATAAGTAATATTGTTAAAGAAAGCATAATTGATACCATTGTCCAAATTATCCATCTTTAGATCTAGGGTGATTCTGTAATCAGCAGTACCATATAATTCAACTTTTTCATATGGGACTAAATAGAAATCATTTAAGTAGTCATCCAAGGAATCAACATAATGTTCTTCTGGTTGTGGTGCACTTGTATTATATGTTAAATAAGATGTACCATTTAATTCCAAAGCTTTTGGAATTACATCAAACATAGTGTCATCAAATTTTTGCATTATGGCGAAATTTCTGGAAGTGTCATTTTTAGTAGTTATTAATAAGGAGTAACGTTGAGCGACAGTAACGTATAACATATCAGTGGTATTTTTTTCAGTATAAACACCATCAACTTCAACAACAGTTAAGTCATGATCTTCAATCCAGAAATATTGTGAAACAAAACCACCAGTATTTAATAATCTTAATAAGTAGGTAGTATTTGGTTTAACTTCCCAAGTTAAGTTTCTAGTATTATTAATAATTAAATTTTGTGGGACAGGTTCTGCACCAGTTGGATTGAATAAATTCATAAAATCTGGGACTAATTCTCCAGTAACTTTGTCATACCATTCACCAATTTCTAGAGTAACTTCTTCATCATATTCATATGGGAAATTTTCATTATTTTCACCATCTTCAATAATCAATTTACCTTTAAAACCATCTTGATATTGTCCCAAAGTATGAGAATGATACCAATAAGTACCGACATTATCTTCTACAGTGAAGTTATATAAGAAAGTGTCACCTGGAGCAATTGGACATTGTGTCAACATTGGTGGACCATCCATTTGGGCTTCACCTTTCATGAATAAACCATGGGCGTGTAAAGTTGTTGTTGCGTCAGTAAAACCGTTAGTTAAGTAAATTTCAATTCTATCACCTTTGGTAACTCTGATATCAGGCCATGGGTATTCACCATTACATGTAATGATATCTCTATCTCCCATACCGTCACCATTGTAAGTACCCCAACCTGTGGTCCAATTATATGTGTGAGTAGCTGCATTTACAGTAGTACAAATTATTGAAATCAATAATGATAACACCGATAAATTAACAAATTTTAGCATTGCTAATTATATGTATGTTAGTGATTATGATTATTTTATTTTTTATTGATAAATAAGAAATATAAGAAATATAATAAATATTATATCAAAGTCAAGAAAAATATATATGTGAATATAAAAAACAGAGACAAAAATTATTTTTAGAGAATATATCCATCTACAACAAAATGAAAAGCATCGAGCTTATATACGAGATTATACCTGTTCATCTTCTTGTAAACTCAACCGAAACCATGAATATAAATTTTTTGCTTACTCTTCCAATGGAAATTTAAAATTAACTAGAGATAATTTTAGTAGTACCTAATTATTTATTAAAATAGAGTATCAATGGTAGAGTGAGAAATCATACAAATCCGAGAGTATAATAACACCAACATCATTAGACATTTGCATAGAAAAATATGCAGTTAAAGAGCAACTGTTTATCAGTCAAGTCAAACGGTGAATGAAAATTAAATTAAGTGTAAAGTTGATACAATGAATCCATTGTAATCAGAAGAAGAAGGAAAAAGGGTGAAATTACACTAAGTATTAATGGCTGAAGGTAAATAAAATGACTAGACAAACAATACAATTTGATTTATTTTAGCAAATTAAAAAAAACAAAACAGAAGTTTAAGATACCCATTTCGAGATATCTATTTGAAAGAATGAGAAGAACATCGATTTTAACGTTTAACGTCTAACAATCATAACAAAACAAAACAAATAGCTAGTTGTTGCGATGCCCTTCCTAAATAAGATAGCCATGTCGTAAGCAGTATAGCGCAGTACTGTGCAGTGCAGTGCAGGGCAGTAAAATTATAGTGGAACAACCATCCAACACAATTGAGTCTCGAAAGACATAATTAGAATTGAAAAAAGGTTTTTCTATTCTGGTTTCAAATTGGGAGGTATTTCGGTTTTTTACTTTAATTAGTATTTCAAGAATGAGGCGCAGCACCAATGATTGTCATTCCATAGAGCCACACAGAAGTAATAAAATTGTGTTGTGTTATGTCGTTTATTGTATTGTATGGTTTTAAATTCAATTAAATTGCGTTACATTAAATGGCTATTGCCTTCAACATCGTGTCCGACATAAAATTCGGGATACTTTCTGAGAAAGAAAGCGGAAAGTAAAGTGAACTAGCCTAGCCTGTTACGAAAACACCGTTACATCTAGGTACGTACAAGAAGGACGATAAAAAGTTGTACAGTTGAGAAAAGTGACAGACAGGAGAGTTGGTATTAAGTTTTTAACTTATTCGATTCAATTCCCACTTCCTTATTTGGGACTGTTCTGGTTGTGAAAATTTACAATTAACATATTTGCTTATTTACTTATTGTCAACGTGCGATGACTGTAGTAGAGCACAGTTCACTGCAATAGGTTAAGTTAAAAATAACTTATTTAGTTAATCAACACTTTCTCCCCCCTCCCCTCCCCCTGTTACACTGTCGTTTCTACCCATGCTTACATTACATTACACTACGATTACACCTACCTCTCTTAAAAATTGTGCAATTATTTTTTGCTAATTTCTTTATTTCGACAGTTTTCGTTCTTTCGATTACGCTATCGTGCGAGATATCTCTCTTGTCGTAGTAGCCCGTCCGTCTCGTCGTCTGTCACTAAAAAAATTTCACTAATAATACATCTTATAACAAATTGCACCCTATTTCTAGTTCGTTGCGTATTTGAGATTCAGATTCAGATTGAGATTGAGATTGAACAATACTAATTACATAGACATTGAACTTAGTAGCTTAGCTTAGTTTAGTAGATATTTCATATTATTGGCAGGTCAGTTTCCATGGTTGGCTGGTTGGTAGAGCACACCGTGTCGTTCCTTATCTTGTCCAGTCGGGTTCAGAAAACTTTCTGGGTGGAATGGTGGTATATTATACTATATTATATTATATTGCATGTACGGACTAACCGGGATAATATTTATTTATCACCCATTTTGCATACGCAAAGTAAAACTACAACTTGACTGAACAGAAAGAACGGCTTGCTCAATTGAATAAGGTTCATTGTTTGGAGGAAGGGGTATTGTCTATTCTATCTTATTTTTTTATTTATTTATTTAATAGTAACTATTCACAATTATCCGAATCCGACTCTTAATATTGATATATTTATTGTATTTTTGTTAACTTCTTTTACTTATCTACCTATAAATATAACTGTAACTGCAATTGCAGGTGCACCTTATTTAAAAATACACACACTCACACACACACACTCTCTCTCTACAGTTCATGCTTAGATTAAAATTCATAATTATTGAAGTCATCTTCATTGAAAAAGGAACATATGATTGTCCTATCATTGAATTTACTACCTGATAATTTATTCAATGATATTGTTGATGCTTCGATAGTTTTAAATTTAATAAATATATTACCTATATTCTCTCCTACATTTTCAAAATTTAATCTGTAATCTGCTGTAGGTCTTTTAATTTTAATCTCTTCAACATCATTTAATCCATCATATAATGTATCTTCAATTTCACTGACAAATGAAATTTTTTTCAAATCTAATGGATCAACACAATTTAATAATATAAGTACTTTAGATTCATTTGTCTTTTTTTCACTAACCACTTTAGCAAAATTTTGGAATGTTAATTTTGATGAATCTTGAGTAACTTCACTATAATTTGGTTTAAACCATTTGTACTCTTTCAAAAGTTTTTCAATATTTTGTGAGCAATTGCTTTCATCAAGTAAAAGTAAAACACAACCAGTGAATTCATTTATTTCATTATCAACAACTTCTGCAGTAGAAGAAATGCTGTTTTCATTCGATTCATCATCAACATTATCGTTAGACAATAATTGTTGTTTGCTAGTAGTATTATTATTACTACTTTTCAAGAAAATTGGCTTTACAAATGATATTTTAATATCTTTCTTTTCCAATTCTTCTTTTATCTTATCTTCATTCATATCAGGGATTTGCGACATGTTTTGAATGGCAATAGTATCGTTTTGACAATACTCACTAGGTTCATCTATTTGTAAAATATATTGACCTGGTCTTTTCCAATCGGATTTAGTAATATTTAATTTTTTTTCAAAAAATTCTTTACAACTTAGAACTATGACACTTGCTTCCATACAATTTAATTCAATCACCAAATGCTTTTCTTGTACAACAACCTTTGAAGTTACTGCTTTAATAGATTTTAATTCAAAATCATCTTCAAACCCCTTCAAAATTTCACTTATTAATACTTTCAATTCCATAATTATATTTTCTAATTTTATAGTGTCATCAATAAGAATGTTGTCAACTATAATCACATTACTAGCTTTTGAAAATCTTAAATTATTATTATTGGTATCTTCAAATAAAATACGTGTTCGTCTACTTTTTGTACCACCATGTGCAACAACTCTAGCAAGCTTGGCATGATTAATTATTTGAGGTTGACCTGGTGGGGGAAATAATCCTGACAATTTGGCCCTTTCAGCTGGTACTTTTTCAAAACCTTCTGGTGTAATATCCCATTTTGAAGGTTTCATTCTTTCTCTTTTTTCAATAGACACTACATCCTTAAGTTGATCAGTAGAAAATTTATCTTTTGTATTATAGTTGTTATCATTATAATAGTTATTGTAATTACGTCTAGTATTATTATTATTATTATTATTATAATTTCCTGTTGAACCTTCCCGATATTGTATATTCCTTGAAGAACGGTCATTATATCTATTATTTACTTGATTACGATTTGAATAATCTTCATTACCTTGGGTTCTATTTTGGTTTCGATAGTCATTTCTGTAATCATTTCTACCATTATTTCGGTAGTCATTTCTGTAATCATTTCTATAATCATTTCTATTGTTATTTCTCTGAAAATTTCTATTATTATAATTATTCTCGTAGTCATTTTGAGTATTTCGGTTTTCATATCGATTGTTATTGTTATTGTTATTATAGGTGTTGTTATAATTATTACTATAATGGCTATTACCTCTATTATCAACTTGTCTTGAATTCATAGGAGTTGCATCTGTTTTCAATCTTTTTGAATCATTCTCTATATTACCAGGTACACTTCCTGCCGATGAGGTATTCGGTGCAGTACTCGGTTTAGATTCTGCCATGGAGGCTAGAATTTTTGATCTTAGTTCTTCCAATGAGTTACTCCCACTCATTTTTAAGTATTCTCAATATTTTTGTTCGACCTATTAAGACCCTTGGCTTTTCATTTTTATTTATAAAGGAAGTCTCTACATAATAAAAGAACCATCTCTTCAATTAATTTTTTTTTTCAATATAATATTTTTCGATATTACGATTAAAGCGTAAAAATTAATTTTATACTGAGTACCTCATTGTTAAAATACATGCAAGGTGGCTATTACCATAATATACTTTTATAAATTGAAAGGTACGGATATTTATAAATATATCAATTGATAACAGTAATCGAACTAAATAATACTGATCATGATGTTGTGCCAACATTTATTGTTTTTTTTTTACTGTATTAATGTTTTCGGTGCTGTCTTGGGTATTGATTATGGTCATCAGTACATTAAGGCCATGGTGGTATCACCTCAAGCTCCAATGGAAATTGTATTGAATCCAGAAGCTAAACGTAAAGATATATCCGGTTTGGCTATTAAAAAGTTACCGGGCAATGCCAAAGGCATCGAAAGATTATATGGTTCTGCTGTTGGCTCCATATCTACAAGATTTCCAAAGAATGCATTATTAAATTTGAAACCATTACTAGGTAAGTCAATCGAAGAAGAATCTGTTATCACTTCTTACTTAAAGCAACATCCTGGAGTTAATATTACATATACTGACAGAAACACTGTGGCAATAATTGTCGATGGAACAGAATATCCAATTGAAGAATTAGTTGCAATGAACTTAATGGAAATTGTTAGTAGAGCTAATAATATGATTGATCATAAAGATTCCAAACTGAAAGATACAGTAACTGATCTAGCAATTGCTGTTCCTGAATATTTTTCTCAATATGAACGTGCTGCTCTATTGGATGTAAGTATTCTGGGTGATTCCAACATTGATACTCTCTTGGTAAGTGATAGTATATCCACTGCTATAAACTTTGCACTAAAGGAACGTAATTTTATTCCAGGTGAAATTCAATATTATATATTGTTTGATATGGGTAGTGGTTCTATTCAGTCTTCTTTATTTTCAATTTTACAACCAGTTAATGAAACTCTGCCAATTGAAATTGAATTTGGTGGTTATGGCTATAATACTCAATTAGGCGGTTCGCATTTTACTCTTTCTCTAGCAAGTATAATAGAAAATAAATTTCTAGAAAAGTATCCTAAAATTAGAACTGAACAGTTACATTCGGATCATAGAGCACTTGCTAAAATCAACCAAGCTGCGGAAAAGGCTAAATTGGTCCTTAGTGCTAATTCTGAAGTTTCTGTTAGTCTAGAGTCTGTCATTTCTGAAATCGACTTCCGTACAAGTATTACTAGAGCAGAGTTTGAAAGTTTCATTGAAGATGACCTTCTACAAGTGACTGACCCACTAGAAGAAATGTTTTCTAATCAATTATGGAACTATACTATCACACAAGACCAGGTGAAAGGTATGTTAATGGTTGGTGGTGCAAACCGTATTCCTAGCGTGCAACAAAGATTAGCAACCTTTATTGGGGAAGATAAAATTCTAAGAAGTGTGAATGCAGACGAATCTATTGTCAATGGGGTTACTATAAGAGGTGTGAAATTGTTTAATGCATTCAAAACAAAACAATTAAATATAATCGAACGCTCTATTTTACCATATTCTGTAAGAACCGAAGATGACGATGATCTGCATATCATATTTCCAAAGGGAAGTCAATACCCTGCATCCAAATCAATTGTAGTTAAAACTTCAGATGAAATACTAGATAATATATCCTTGGATTTTTATGAAGATGAGTCAATGTTTAGAACTTTTAACTTATCTACTGCTAATTTAAAAAAGAAATATAAATCAATTCAATGCGATTCTGGATATGCTTATAGTGTCACTTTTACTCTATCACAAAGTAAAATATTTGGAATCGATCAGGCCGAAATTGCTTGTTTGCAATCACCTTTACTAACATTTGATACTAGTGTAGAAATTAAAAGAGATGAGATAATGCTAGATTCTTCTAAACTTCAAAATGACAACTCTACTGTTTCAGCACCACTAGACATAACCTCAGAAGGAGCTTTCATCAAAAATTTTAGATACAGAGATATCGTTAATTTGCGTAAACACATCTCCCAGCTCGATAAAGAGGATCGGATCAGATTTGAATTACAAGAATTAATAAATTCCTTAGAAAGTATTCTGTATAAAGCAAGAGAAGTATTAGAAGATACTGAAGATCTAGAAAATAAACCAACAGCTCAAATCGAAGAACTTAGTGCTTTAGTTCCACAATATCTGGAATGGTTGGAAGATGAAGGAGACTCTGTTTCAAAGTCTGAATTATCTGAAAGAATCTCAACTGTTAATAACATTCTTGCTAAAATAAATGCATATATAAAGACTGCTGATACTGCATTAGATATTGATGTTTTTGAATCATTATTGGAAGAATCACATTTATTTTTCGAGAATATCACTGAAAAGGAGGTTGCATTAAAGGAGAGTTTGCTGGAATCTGAAAACTTATTTACTGACATTGGTTTAAATATAACGGAAGAGTATTCGAAGATAAAATTATCACGATACTTGAAAAGCTCTCTAGCAACATGGAATTCTACTTTATCAAAGTTAACCGAATCTATGGAGGATATATCTGACATGATTGAGGATAAGGACTTTGATAGTATTGATAAGGAAACATTATTCGATTTGAAAGTTTCTTTTGAAAGAACATATACTGAAGCCCTAAAGTTATATGTCTATTATGTTAGGTCATTTGAATTTCGTTTAAGTGAGTTAGATGGTGTGTATCAGAGAACAATAAGAGCCCAGAAAAGAAAGGAAGAAAAATTAAAGAGGAAACAGGAAAGTGAATTGAATAAAGTTGCAAACTCTACATTGACCGATAATGAAGGTGAATCGTCAGCTTCTACTTTCGTTGAAACAGATGCAGACTTATCTAGTAAATCAACAACATCCAGTACTGTATCTATCTCATCAATGACTGCATCAAAGAAAGGTAAAGTAACTTCATCTGCAAGATCAAAAGCCTCTTCTACAACATCAAGAGCAAAAGCTTCTTACAAAACAGCAAGATCATCCAATAATAAAAATAGATCAACTAAATCAAAAACCTCTTCCATTTTACATGATGAGCTTTAGTTATCAAAATTAAATTTTGTTTTGGAGAAACCTCTTTCATATTTAATTAGGATTAAATATATACATATTTATGTAAATATCTACATATTTAAGAATCTTCATATTTAATATTATCAAGTCTCATGATAGTTCTATTGGCATATAGTTGAATAATCAATATGTCAATAATCATCGTCGCATAGTCACGCGCTAGCGTTACAATTTTTAATATGCGGCATCGTTTCATTTTTATTGTTAGTAATGGAAGATTAAAGAACAATAAGGAGTTAGTAACTATACTAAACTTCTAGTCAAGTATTCTAGATAAGTATTACTAATCCATTATATTGGCTAATATATATACATCACAGGTTTACACTTTTTTTGTGGGGTATACAATTTAATCAATAGTAGTGTTTTAAAGATAAGTCTGAAAAAATAAAAATTAGTATACTATTTTACAAACTCACTTTATAAAAATAAAGTCTTTAAGCAACTATAGCTCTTAGAAAAAAGAGGAATTTAAAATAGTCATAAAAGAATATAATGTTAAATGAACAACAAAATTTGGGAAACAATAATGTACAGAATATAACATCAAAAATAAAGCCATCGAAATCAGTTAATAATCTCCCGTTAAGCAGTTTTATATTCCCTGATATCAGAGCATTATATAATTTGCATCTTCATAAAAATAAAGACCTGGTATATAGGGAAATTGAAGTTTTAGGTTTTGAGGTTTATATAGTGGAACAATGGGTTGCAGAGCGTAAATTATCTTCATTAATCACTTGCTATACTGGTAATACTCATGATGCAATATCTGCTGTAGAAATAATTTTACCAACTGACCCTACAAAATGGTCTGATGACTTTAAACTTTATTATCAAGAACTGATAGAATTTGCACAACCTAAGTTAATTTCTGAAGGTACTTTATTTATAACCAATTTATTTAATGTAACATCGACATTAAATCTTTTGCATATAGAATGTGGTGATATAAGGTCAATATGGAATAACTTTAAGGTTAATTTTGATTTAAAGAGACTGCACTGTGGTGGTAGATCTGCCTTACTTTTAAATGCACCAACAACCACAGCCGAAGATAAATTTTCACAACTTTATAAAATTCCAATACGTACTAACTCTAGGCAAGAGCACATGCATTTACCACAACTATCTGACCCAAATCAAGATGTGCCCACGGAATCCAGTGCTGTGCGTGATATACCGTGTTATAACCCTGTAATAGAGTTGATCTCGTTGATTCAAATATGTTTGGGATATTTTAATCTACACCCAGCAGAAGTCGAAAAGGAAGGTTTACTTTATGATGAAACCAAGGTTGCAATAGATAAATGGTGGGAATTATATGGAAAATTATATATTGGTCTGGAAAAGCCAAAGAAGGAAGCAACCATTGGTCCAACAACAGTTGCTGCGTTAATAAGTTTAATTATGAGCTGTTACTTCAAACTGTTAGTGGCTGATTGTACATCATCTAAAGATCCTTTTGATGAAGATGATTTTTATACTGCAATTTTCACTTTTCAAAGAAAGTATGGTATCTCCAAAAAAACACAATCAATACATTTAGATCACGTAACCTTAGAAAAATTATTCGCAGTTTCTGCCAAAACTTCCAATTCAGATATTTTTAAATTCAAAAAGGTTGTCAAGTCTACTATGCAGGATATTACTGGTAAAGGGTA
Organism: Vanderwaltozyma yarrowii; assembly: GCA_030568135.1. Lineage (NCBI taxonomy): Eukaryota > Fungi > Ascomycota > Saccharomycetes > Saccharomycetales > Saccharomycetaceae > Vanderwaltozyma > Vanderwaltozyma yarrowii. The sequence continues at coordinate 54,402 of JAJLTL010000073.1, forward strand.
CAACAAACATATAGCGAATGAAATATTAACTACTGATTTAGAGGTTTTAGTTCAAAATATAAATGGTGGATCTCTGGGTCTATTATGGAAGGGTAAAGGGAAATTAAGGAAGGGTGGTTGGAAAGTATTTGAAAATAAGGTTTTTTGTAAAATTAAATACTTCAATGGTGATCCGAAGAAAGTTTTAGAAGATCAAGACTCAGAAAGAGCTCATCATAAAAGTGTAGACAACACTGACAGTGATAATATAAGCAACTATAGTGATAGTTTTATCATGGCTGATGATGGTAATGACGGTGATCTAAATTATCCCACTTTAAAAAAGTTTAATACATCTACTTCTTCTATGTCATTATCGTCTATGGTCTGCAATTACGACAGGAATAAATATCTACAGAGCTATGGTATCAATAAAATATATCAAAAGGAATATTATAGAAGAAATTCTATGGGGTCATCTGAAGAAGAAATAGCCGAATCTGCTAACAGTGATATAAACTTCGATTTATCTGATAAATGTAAACGTCATCGTTGCGTTTCAATGTCTAAAGTGCAGGATGTTATTGAAGGTTGGACTCTTCCATTTGACCCTTCATTGATCAGAATAGCAAGAGATCTTTTGAAAGTTAAGAATGAATTGGGAATACAAAAGAATGATAATAATATTTTGCAGACATCCTTTTGTACTATGCTGGAAAATGATACATCATTGCAATACGATGAGTTTCAATTTAATGAATTGAATACACAATTGCAACAAACATATGAAGAGTATACTACCAATGCAAAATCCTTTAATTTAATACATGAAGATATAGATAAAAGGAAAAATTTAATTGTCAGTGAAATGCGTGAATTGGATTCATTATCATCAAAATTGAAATATAACATTAGGTTATTAGATAGACGTATGAGGGATGTTGAGCATAGTGTTAGTCAATTTGATAAAAAATTAAAGGCGGTTGAAAAGTCCTTTATGAACGAGGGACTGGGGTCAGAACTTGCAATCGACTCCCTATTTGATAATGCGCAATTTGAAGAACGAGTAAGAAATATTTTACAGACACAACATGTTACTTATGAATGTATGAGTGTTAAGATGCTAAATAAATTTTTCGTCAATAATACAAAGGGTGATTTAAAGGAATGGCTTTCTTGGCTGTTCCAAAAATTATTTTGTCGTCATAGTATTGACGCAGAAAAGAAAAAGGTATAAAACTTTGAACGTTAGTTAGCATATAACATTGTATTACTGCAATGATTTGGTGACGATGGTTCATGCTATGGGAAATTTTAGTATTATATATTTATTTAATATTTTTTAGGTTTTCTTAAATATTAAGAATATTTTATTGTATTATTATTTATTAGGAATCTCTATATCTATATTGTACACATTCCTTAGAAATTCTAAGCTATTCTTGAATTTTATGAAATCAAGTGAGTCTTTATTAATCGTTGTAAAGTCGAGTTCAGGAATCAAATTCCTCAATTTCTCTGATGCAATCTTCAATTTTTCCTGTATCACTTCTGTGGATTCATGTAATGCTTCCGTATTTTCATTAATCTGTTTATTTTGAATATTTATTCTCTCATATAAAAATTCATCACAACTATTGTTTTTCAATATCTTTTGTTCCATTAAAAATATTTTAATTGAATTTATATGTTCATTTATGTGATTCATTAATGTCCATATTTTTCTATTCATATATTCCTGTTGTTCAATTTGATATAAAAGTTGGTAATTTTCTACTATAAGCTCTTCCTTTTGATTTTTTATTAAAGATTCGTCATATTTAGTTTGCATTGAGGGTGATATCGATGTACTGTATTGATCATAAGAGACCCCAGATTGTTTTGCCATCCTGCTCAACAGATTGGCAATCTTTTCTGTTTGCTCTCTACTAGTTTTACATTCAGTACTTAATGTTCTAGTTAGTTGTAAAATATATTCAAAATTATCTGAATTATTAGATTCCATGCTTTAAAAATGCAATATGAGGTATGTATATGTTCAATTTACTACTAGCCCATTATAGTCGAGAACCTACATCGCTTTCTGTAACTTTCGATTTTATATACCTATTTCAATTTCTTATAAAGATTTTAATTGAGGAAAAGCCAAGCCGAAGTTTGAAATAAAAGGAAAGCCCTTAAGCTATTAACTACACAGAGGGAACCAATATTGTTTTTATCAGGTAAACTTCGGAATATCATTATAATTACTAATTAATTATAAACTAGTTTATTCAGATATATGTATCTTCTTTGAACTTATAGTTAACATATTGTATTGTATACAAATATGATTAAAACTACAAAAACTGATATCGTGAAATATTCCAAAGTAATATAAGTAAGACGCAAATTAAAATGCCGAATATTTGGCTATATCTTACGACAGTTCAAAAATTATTATAAATTAATAGTTTGGGTTCTTTGTTAGAAGTACATTCTATTCCATATTGCTTTTTGTATGAACTGCCTGTCTCATTTGAATGTGCTCTAAATATCGATCTCTTTGAATGGATAGTGGTTGGTACGTAATTGAAACATTGAGAGTTCTCGTACCGAGAAGTTAATGTCTATTAATAATTACTCACAGTAGCTCTGAAGGCTCACATAAATTATTGTATCAATTTTACTCACATGTTAAAAACAATAATGCAATATATATACATTAAAACTACCTGTCCTGTATCATGATTACTCTTGTTTGAGCACTCAAGCAGAAGTTCACCCAAATCGGTGATATAAATGGGTATTTTATCCACTAAAAACACTTTTAATCTGGGAAGCGCTAATATAACTATCAATAAGGAAATACGGGTTATAATACTACTAGTTAAACTACATGATTTTACTATTAAAGCAATTAATTATTTTATTCTACGAGACACTTTAACTAAGTGTCGCTAAACTATCTAAATATCTATCTAAGTCTTATCCTACTGCGTAGTCCAAGTCTTCTTAATTATATATTCCGTCGATTTCTTTTCGAATGCTAATTCTAATAATTAATTAACTAGAAAGATAATAACATTTCAAATCCATTTGAACATAAAATCATCTCTAATTATAAATCTTCTAAAACTCATATTCCACTA